>PYXC01002106.1:3580000-3877500 GCA_015244755.2 Tenualosa ilisha
ACACACACACACACACACACACATCAGAAAAGTAAAAATGCCTTCAGAACATTGTCACATGAGCAGTACAGACAATAATTTAGGCTGTACTAATATCAACAGCACAGCAGAGGGCAGTCTGTATCCAGACATTCCTGTGCTACTAAACACAAAATGGCAGATACAAAAAAAGTCACCACAGTTTTATGTCCCCTTAATAAATACTTTTGCCATGGAAACAGAGATCAAAAGACAGCAGAATAGAATGAAAATGAGAGAGAGAGAGAAAAAGAGAACATAACATTTCAGGATGGTTCCCTAGAGGAAGTGATGTCATACCTCCAGCCGGTCTGTCCTCATGAGCTTCTGGGCGGTGGAGGGCACCTGTGGCACACTGGGGCTGCTGGCCACCAGCATAGGTGCGCTGGGCAGGATCTCGGTGGGCATCAGGCCAGGGGACACGGGCCCCAGGTATGGGTTAAAGGCGGCAGCTGCAGCAGCAGCAGCTGCACTGGCATTGGTGGCGGCAAGGCTTGGGGTGACAGAAAACATGGGCTACAGGAACAGGGAGGGGAGAGGGAGAGAGAGAGAGAGAGAGAGAGAAAGAGAGGGAGACATAAGAGCATTAATGGTTTTACATTACATTAAAATAAAACTAAGCTAAAAAGAACTTAATGCATGTAAGCAAAGGAATTCACATGCAAATTCAGAGATTATTTTTGTTTATGAACTGCAGGAGAATATTCTATGGACATGTGGCTTTTAATTTGTTCAAAACAAACAAAAGCAGCACAAACAAATTACAACTATTTGTGGCAAAAGTCTAATTTACTCAAAAGTCTACCAATTTCACATCCAATCCAGTTAGTTGGTAAGTAGTTTCAGCACACATGGCATCAGAGGGGACAGGTCATTAGGGGCATGTGAACACAATGAAAGGATCTGAGCAAAGATGCATAGACTACTATGGGGGTGGGGATCTGTTTGGCTGCAAGGTCAAGGGAGGCTGGAGGTTTTCTGTCTCATCTGTTTTTTCGACGTCACCTGATCAAATTCCCTGTGAGTCAACATGCAAGCCTACCCAGAATAGCCCAGATCAGGGAGGAGGAAACCTGCACTCGCAATGTCAGAGAGCAGCCAGTAAAAGTTTACCAGTGGGTGGCTGAATGCCATCCCACAATGCCCAGCTTTGGGAATGAGAGCTGGGCCAGGTCTGGACCATATCTGGCATTGGTTTGGTTGGATCGGGCCTGATAACTGCAGACACTGCAGCTACTGATACTTTATTGCCCATAGCCTACTTTTGCACAAGACCCATGCAGTGCAATTTTAGAGTGTCCAAAAACATTCTTCTATTTGATTCTAATTCTAGAGCTATACACCCTTCTCTCTCTTCCTACCTTACCGAGGCAAAACACTGTTGTTGCTGAACAGTGCTCATCAGGGGATGAAATAGACCACACTAGAACATTCTATCATTCTGTTTGCACTGTCCCCTGTTATCCCCCGTGAGAGAGAATTAGCATTCACTCTGAGTTTAAGCTGGCTGCCAGAAATCGTGACACTATTCTTTCCTATTCCACCCTAATTCTAGAATATTTCATCACTCTCAGTGGCTTTGGGAAAATTAGGTGTGCGCTGAGCAATGCACAGCATTTCCTTGAGCCAGCTGCCAGATATCACGATGCTAAAGTATTAAGTATTCCATCCCTCTCTTATTTCTAGAATATTCTCTCCGAGGTCATCACACAGCATTCATCCCAACTGGCTGACACTGGCTGTCATAATGCTAGAGTATTCTATCACTTTCAAGCTTTTTATTCTAGAATACATTATTATGCTCTCTGTGTTTCGGAGAAGTCAAGACTACACCACTCTCACCATGGGCTGAAGCTGGCTGCCGGGCATCATGGCGCTGGCCAGCTGCATCTGCTGGGCCAGCATGGCCATGTTCTTCTGCTGGATCAGGTTGTTCCTGCCGTTGATCTCCAGCTGTGTCTTCAGGTGGGGGGGAGGATGCAGGTACTTGCAATTCTCTCTGGAGCAGCGGCCCTGCAGGAGGATAGGAGAGAGTGGGGGAGGGAGAGAGGGAGGGAAGGAGAGAAGGATAGGGGTTGTGAGTGGCATTGGGAGAGAGAGAAGTGGGGTGATGATAAAGAGTGGTAGGGAGAAAAGGAGGAACAGGAAGCAGGGGGATGAAGAAAGGAGGAACAGGGTGGGAGAAGGCAGAGAGAGGGAGAGAGAGAAAGAGAGAGAGAGAGAGAGAGAGAGAGAGAGAGCGAGAGAGAGAGAGAAAACAAGGTCAGATTTCACAGACACAACACTATGTGTGGCTCACTGGCTGTGCTTTGATGATGTTTCGGGTGGCCCCTGCCTCAGCTATGGCAAACTCCCCTCCCTCCCCCCCATCATCACAGTTGTCTTTTCAATTAGTCTGACCAATTTAATCCACTGTAATCCACACCAGGACCCCCCCCCCCCCCCCCTACACACACACACACACACACACACACGCACGCACACACACACACACACACACACATACACACACACACACACACATAGACCATTAGCAGCCAGCCAAAGGGCACATCCTCTAGTCCTGTTGCTAATAGCCATGCCCATACACCCCTACAGTCTCATCCTTACCATTTACTCTGTTCTCATTCGTTCCATCTGTCCTTTCTCTCTGTTGGCTTTTTTTCATCTCGTACTACTCAATCTTGACTCCTTCTCTCTTATTCTCTCTCTCTTTCTCTCTCTCCTTATATATACGTCTTACCTTATTCTTATTTCACTCTCTCCTTCTGTCCTCTTTTCTTCCCTCTTGTCCTCTCTCTCTTCGTCTCTTGCTCTTCCTCCCTTTTTCTACCCCCCCCACTTCTTTCCCCCCTCCCTCCCCTCCTCCTCCTCTCTGTCCCGGCAGGATGGCTGCCCAGCCTATGGGTGTCACTTCAGCAGGGACTCTGTGAGTTGGGAACACTGGCAGCTTTTAATAGCAGCCCTCCACTGACCTGCTTTCACCCGCCAGAACCTGGGGCACTGCAACCCTCTAGAGCACAAATGCCTGTGTGTTTGTGTGTGTGTGTGTTTGTGTGAGTGTGTGTGTGTGTGTGTGTCTGTGTGTGGTATGTGCCAGCTATTTCTGCCAAGCCCAAATGGAGAACCCCCCCCCCTCCCCCTCCATCACCATTGCCACTGCCATCACTACCCTGCCTACCATTCCTTTCTCATCTGTCTGTGTGTCTGTGCTCTACCCACCTTGGGTACACAACACATTACTGCCAAGACATACATACATACATAAGCATGCAAGCCTCCCACAGCATAGGAAGATGTATGTGCTGTTTACTGTATGAATGCATGTCTATGTGTCTGCACTCCAGAAATGTCATTGTTTGAAAGCAGAATAATCAACTCTGCTTTCTTTATGGATCACTGGGGTGTAATTCTATGGGTCTCCAATATTACCTTCTGTGTGTGTGTGTGTGTGTGTGTGTGTGTGTGTGTGTGTGTGTGTGTGAGAGAGAGAGAGAGAGAGAGAGAGAACACCCAGCACATCATAAGCAGCAGGCAGTTTAGCCCCCATAGTGTGATAAAGTATAAGTCTCTGAGAATGACTGTAGTCTGCTGTTGGTGCTGTATCAATCTATCATTACTTCACACAGCTGACAGCACTACCACACCCTCCCCCATTACACCCACATACACACACACGTGCATCCACCCACACACACACACACACACCTATTAACATCTCTCCTGATCAGTCAGCCCATAGAGACCAAAGCAGGTGCAAAGAAATCGAAGTACCTTTGGCTGTCTCACAAGACAAACGCACATGCACACATAGATGTGAATCAATCCAGGTTTCGCATACTGCAACTGGTGCAGTGCAGAACTTCCTATCCTACCAACGCAGAGTGTGTGAGGCAGTGCCATCACTAGGGGTGAGTATGTGCTCTGACTGCCATATCGACGAGCCAGGGCTCTTTGGCATGCCAGTCAAGCTGCAGGTTTGGTGCCTTGGAGACACAGGTTCGAGGGAAGCTGAGGTGACCGCTTTCTCCCTTTGCTGCTGTGCCAGTTTACTGTTCATGTGTCCACTGTAACATGGCGATTCCCACTTCCCCCTGTTCCTTTCAGAGCTGCTTTCAAGCTCGTTCTCACTGCTAACATGTCAATGTTCTGTGTAGTGAATTAAACTAATGTACCATTTGACAATTGACAAAGTACTCAAGTCAATCACAATGCACAGCTTCTACTAAAACTGCCTGTGGTACCCAGAGTAAGTCCCTGAGCCAATGCATTGATCTGTGTTAAATCACAGTATTTATATGTGATGCTGGATCATTCTCTCCATTCCCATTTACATTTACAGTAATGCATTTAGCAGACACTTTTACCCAAAGCGACTCACAAAATGAAAAACAAACACGAGCTTTCCTTGCTAATGCTACAGCTGGTTATGTTTTAGTACGACAGCAGATCTGTTATTAAGTACATAATATGCAAAACAGTCGGTCTGGTGCGAGATACTGCAGGCTATACTTCACATTTTTGCCTAATATGCTTTCAGGTGCCTGATTTTAAGAGTAAGTATGAGCTACCAGTATGGGTAACATTTTTGATTACGACCCGTGAAGTACAGGGTAAGGAGTAGGTAAGAACGACATCACAAAGAGTAACTTGGGTAGACTTTGTGTGTACTGCTTGCATAACGACAAAGTAAGAATCAGGCAAGTTGCGAGAGTGAAGCAGAGAGAATTTTGTGCTGCTTAGACTATTGCTGATGAGATTTGGCACATCTGAAATTGTGAGAATATCACACCTGAAACTATTAACCGTGAAACAACATAATGGTGGGGCTGTTCATCAATTCATCAAAAATGTGTTGAATAAACATAACCTAGGCAAGGTGTAATGGGGTATTATAATTAGCTCATGGGTAAAACACCTGCATGGTAGAAACTGCACTGCAGATTAAGCAGATCAGTCATAGTTTGTGTTATTCCAGCCTACCTACGCAGTGAGTTCTCTATACACAATTTATCCTTTGATACTTTTTGTCACGTTGTTCTTACCTCCTCCTTACCCAGTACTTCATGGGTCATAATCTAAAGCGTTACCACAGTGCGTCATTGTGGCATGGAAGGCTTAAGGAGCGTGAGGAGAGGGACTGAGTATTCAGTCCTCAGTGGCATCAGTTTGCAGCTATAGCAACAATTAGTTCAAACACAAAAACGTCCAACTTTAATTCTATTTTTGCACATGGTAACAATGTGTTTATGATGTGTTATTTCTGAGTGTGCCAGAAGGTGAAGATACAGTAGATTTTTACTGAAAAGTACAGACTCTAATGTGTGGGTTATCTGATGCTTGGTGAAAGAGGGCAGAAATGAGTGAGTTAGGGAGTGGAAGGAAGACTGGAGAGATGGCACAGCAGGTGTTGACATGCCAAAGAGGTCTGGCAGCTAAGGGGTGCAGAGGACACTGGGACATGTGAGGTCCTCCAGCAAACCAGACCTGGCAGATTGACTCCAGGGACCTCAGTGACAGCAATGAACGGGGGTGGGGGAGAGGAAGAGTAATGGTAAAGGCTTTGACGGATGTGGGCATGAGAAAGGTATGTTGAAATAGAATCTCATGGAGCTGGGTCAAGAGGAGTGGAGAAAGTGTGTGTGTGTGTGTGTGTGTGTGTGTGTGTGTGTGTGTGTGTGTGTGTGCCTGTGCATGTTAGGGTTGGAGGGAATCATGTTGCTGTTACCTCAGTCGACCCCCTCCTCTTTCACCCTCTCTTTGTCACACACACACACACACACAAACACACAAGCCCACTTCCCACCGAGGTGCTGAAGGCTCACCTGACAATTGACAAAAGCCTATGTTGAGACATGCACACACGCACCCTTCGATCTGCACTCAGCGCCCACACGCTACCGCTGAGTCAGCCACATGGATTCCGAAAAGTTATGAGCAGATGGCAGGTAAGGCCTTCTCAGTGGCAAGCAAGAAGGACACCTCCCTTCACAGGAAACGCCTGGGCAATGGCAACATGACCTAACAAGCCAGGGGCCGAGTGAAGCCGAGCTGAGCCGCTCACTCGCAAGAAGGTCGCGTCAGTGAAATTCAAGACACTGCAGGAAAAGCCATTAGTGCCAGTCACCCCTCGCTTTCAGAGGAAAAACACACACACACACACACACACACATACAGACACAAACACACACACACACACTCACACAAACAAACGGTATACACATACATGCAAATACAGAATAACAAAATATATGTAGTAGGGAAGAGTAGAAAGAGAAAGAGAGAGAGAGAGAGAGAGAGAGAGAGAGAGAGAGAGGAGAGAGATGGCAGACAGAAATACTATTTCGATAGTTCACCCACTGAGTCTTGACTGAATGTTTTCCCTGAACCAATGTTAACAAATGTTTTGACTTAACCAATCCCAACTTTGCTATTAACCAACAGTGTCAACAGGGTGTTTGTATATATTCTGAACTGAACATTTGTAGATAGAGAGTCTAGAAAACCATCCAAATCAGGTGCAACTGACAGCAGAGCTTGCATGAGATGGATGAAAGATAAAAAACATGCAGTGTGACAGATAGAGAGAGAGAGAAAGAGAGAAAGAAGACAGACAGACAGACAGACAGACAGACCTAGGCAGCTATAGACAGGTACAGGCACATACTCTGTCAAAGAAGAGGAACTTTGAGAAGAGACGGACCAAGAGAGTGACAGAGAATGAGAGAGAGAGAGAGAGAAAAGAAAGGCTGATAGAGAAAAAGAGACAGAGAGGGCACAAGGAGGACATAAGATGTCCAAAGAAAAGAAGAAGAGATGCAAAGAGAATGACGCAGATGGAGTAGAGACAGGAGTGAGGGAGAGAGATGGAGGAAGAGAGCACGCTGATTTTCGCTCACATGATGTTTTTCCTGCATGCGTCGTCAGTCTAGCACAGGCCTGTTCAATGCAGCAAGGCGTAGCACTAGCACCGCATCCAGCCAGCTGCTGAGCAGCCCATTGTGTTCCCTGAACGCCTAGCAACTGCGGAATTCTCGGAATCCAGACTCCCTGATCTCATCCAGACACGCCACACCTTGTGCTCACACTTAAAGACATCATGCTTCCTTTCACCCTTTCAAAATAGACTAATGCGCTAACAATAAAGTAAACATCACAGAATTAATTTATTTTAGACACCATTTGGACCCGTTCTTTAAACTGCATTTCTCTTCAAAGTGTGTCTAAGATATAGTGCCTTTTAAACTTACAATTTCAATCTGTCTCTATCACCATCACTATTCTATGTCACTATCACCCTCTAACCACCATCTACTCCACTAAACTAGAACATAAACTTTTGCACTCTGACACTGTCACTGACTCACAGTGTTAATGCTTAAGGTCTTGAATCTTGAATAATCCTCACTTTGCAAGTCTCTTGGCCTAAATGTGTCTGCCGAATGCATGCATACAAACGCAGTGCAGAAGTAAAATGTCATGAAATTGTTTTATGCACCTCGACTCCAAAGTCTTCTTCAGCGTGAGTTCTAAAAGTAGAATTTGCTGAGGTGGTGTAACTCCTGCGTCCCTGTGGCAGACCCTTCAGTAAATACCTCATTTCTGCTGTGAACGAATAAAGTAAATGATGATTTTCATCTGATCTCCTGAAACTACCCAATGAGGACCGCATCTCCCCCAAGCACGGCCCTTTGGCCCCACTCTCACTCACCACATCCTTTGTTTACAGTGTCCCGGCGCGCCCCTCATCCCCTGGATCCCCTATCATTTGGTTTTGGGTCCAGTCCCCAGTGGTTTGGACTTGCTGCCGCAGTGTCATGTACGTAGACTTTATTTGGGAAGCCTGACCAAGATGAAGCTCAAACCTCTGGCTGTGTGTCCATTATGTGTCCTTAATGGGTCGTAAGAGTCCACAGTATCTCACTAATAAACAATCTACATCTCTATATAATACATGAACAAACATCGCACAAACGTCTGACTAGATCCTAATCCAATTATCATGGACACAAACTAATCTAAAAGAATGTAGCCATACCAACAACATCCTCAGCTAAAGCACCCTTACCCACGCATATAAGTGATATACAAATAAACAGTTCTATCCATGCATATTTGTGTATGCATCATATCAAAACAGTGACCTGGCGAACTTAGGTAACTGCTGCTTTGTACTGATGATTAACGCAGTGTGTAAAATGCAGCTGGCCTGGCAAACAACAGATTGTGTAAGAAAATGTGAGACCGTCATGCAAATTGAAAAAGCAGTTTCTGTTCCTCTTCAGCTCGAATAAATACTTCTGAGGTCAACCAAAATGCCCACCCATCCCCCAGCCCCCATTTAAAAAAAAAAGAAGAAAAAAAATGCTTTTAGCTTCCAACATACAGTAACTCTTCATGCTCCTCCTCCACAACTGACACATCTCTGGAATGGTAAAAATAAATCACTGTCCGAGATCACTGAGACACAGCTGCAGTGCTTAGCGGCAGTCTCCCTTCAGAAACAATGGCAATTGTGTTAAAGTTTTAAACACATCTCTATTAACTACATCACTACAAACGCAAACTACCCTCCTTTCCGTCTTGCATTAAACTCTTAGGATTGCATTCACCAACAGAACATGTCAGCTTCTTCATTCAGGCAAAATGTATGAAATACACTACAATTGATGTGCAGGGGTTCATGCATTTGGAGGTATAGCAGCTTCGTAATTTAGTGTAGACTTTTCCGGCTCATACGGCATATGATATTGAACTTCTGCTGGTGGGGAAATCTGATCCTGGATCAGTATAAGATGATAGGAGTAAAAAGACACCAGCACTTCCTGCATACTGCTGTGTCCCAGATAAAACTCCCATCAGCCTCCTGACCAGGAAGTGAGATACAGCCATCTCATCATCGAAACGATCCAAGAGCTCAAGTTTCAACCTCTCTAGGCATGGAGGAGGTGTGTCGAACCTAGCCAAGGCTAGTCCAGTAGACCAGTGTCAAGGTCAAGGTTAACTAACTAAGAAGTGAAAATGCTAATCTAACAACCACTTACTGTGCTAGCCTCTGATGCATTTCATAAACGTAACAGATGTCCTGATTCTCTAGTGGCAAAATACATTTAAGTCTCATGCCAAACCCACAAAGAAGCCCTGTCTCATTTTGTGTGCTCTTATAATGCATTGGTCGCACTTCAGCTGCTCCTGAGAGCCTCCAATCAAATCTCAGTCCCGAGCTCTGCGCAGGTGCCCGTTTGACCTACCATCTCCAACGTCTCCATGGCAGCTAATAACACCTCCAGAGAGCAGGCACACTTGGTCCCAGAAGAATGAGCAGAGCATGTTTTTGTTTGTTTGTTTGTTTTTTTGCAGTGGATTAAGAGCAGCCATCTGAAGTAGCAGTGGCGTACAAAGACGCCTCTAGGTATGTCTGTGACATGAGCACAATCTTTCAGGCCCATAATGACTCAAGGTGGGTCCATTCTGGGGAACAGGGTGGGTGAGCGGGGGCAAGATCAGGGGGCAAGTGGAGCTTGGTCAGAAGTGTGAATGGCTTTGTCCCCCTGCCTCCCTGGCTTCCACAGCCCTGTTGTCTACCCAGCGGTGACTTTTAAGGCAAATAATTGAGTCACCTTCTCCCTGAGCATGCCTGGAGGGACTTTTGGAGCTCCACTTCCTGCTCGTGCTGAGTCACGCTTGCAGTCAGACAGACAGGAAGTAGTCAGTGAGGCAGGAAATGGAGCCCAGCCCAGCAGGCCCAGTGCAACCACTTGGCCTGGACCACATAGGGCACAAGTTACACACACACACACACACACACAAACACAAACACACACACAAAAACACATGCACACGCACACACAAACACACACACACACACACATTGTGGCTGTGTGTGTAAAAAAATATTTTCCCTGCACTCTATTTGTATAACACCACATTCATTTGAAACTACTCCAGTCTCGTCTCATTTAAAATACATTTCTGTAGAAGTACTGCTGGAGAAAAAGAGTCTGGATTAGAGAGGCAAAAAACAGAGAAAAAGATCTAAGATAGAAAGAGGAGGAAGAGAGGTAGAGCAAGAGAGAGGGCTTTTATCTCTCTCCTTTCAATTACCCAGAAGCCTGGCCAGTGACAGGGAGACAGAGAAATGGTTTCTCTCTGCCAGTAACAACAGTGTGTGTTCTACATGGCGGCAGGGACACAATCACAGTACCCATCTGTGACCCTGTCTGTTACAAACACACACAAATACACACTTTCTCCCTGCACCCCCCCCCCCCACCCCCCTCTTTCCCTCTCTCTCTCTCCCTCTCTCTCGTGCAGAGGGAGAGAACCTGCTCCAGCCAAGGCAAATTCCTCACATTCTTGCCCATATCTTCTGGTGGCCACACATAAGCAGACACAGGCATTTTCACCATCTGAGGTTTTATCAAGGATTCACTTTGGTCTTGACCTTCTGTACTTTCAAGGCTGTGTGACATGTAAAATGTGACACGGACGCACATAAGTGGCATCTTAAGTTGTAAATGGATGTTCCAAAATGTAGTTCTTCTTTCAAATCACTTTTTTCACACTGTTAGAAAATACAGTTTGACTATAGGGCTGTAGAGCTGATGACTGGTTCTAATTCTCAGCCACATCATGCCCTAAACCTCTGAAGTTCATGGACTCATTTTCAAGCCCCTGTTGTTAAGAGAGGTTAACGTTTTTTGGCAATTGCCAGCTGCTCGTCAATGCAAATACTTGTGTGAGGCATTTAATCTTACTGTCCCCAGAGGCAGGAGGGTAGACGTGTGGATGGACCTCACTGATGGAAGCCCCTGGCGAGTGTGAGATTAGATCTCTGATCAAATATAGGGCATAGTCTCTCCTGGGGAGAGGACTGCCTATCCCCGCAGTTAATACAGCTGCACATAACACAGTTCTCGCTATCTCACACACACACACACACCACGCACACACCCCATCTCTCTCTCGCGCTCACTCTCTCTTTCTACATCTGTCTATCTCCCACTCTGTCTGTCTCTCTCCCTCTCTTTCAGTCTCTCTTTCTCTCTCAAGGAGAAGAGCCTCACACACAGCAGAGCTTTAAAATGGAAGCCATTTGCATATGTGTGTGTGTGTGTGTGTGTGTGTGTGTGTGTGTGTAAGCAAGATTATTTCTTTTCCAACAAGTAAAGACACCCACATTTATTGAACATCCAAATGCTCCTCTCCAGACAATGCAAACTGTCTGTCAACTGAGGATTGGCACAGCACAGCTTTGGATGCTCTCCCTCGCTGACAGATGACAGACTCATTACGGTAGCTCACAACAGAGAGAACCAAACTGATACACACACACACACACACACACATACACACATACAGACACACAAAACCTACTTTTCCTGCCCCGCCGGAAGCATAGGAGGCTATTGCTTTGTCCCTTTCCAAGAACATCTAACAAGGTTAGCCATCTTGCAAAGATATTACTCCATAAAACAATCGCAAAGCTATTGATCCAGGCTCCTCTTTGTGTGTGTGTGTGTGTGTGTGTGTGTGTGTGTGTGTGTGTGTGTGTGTATGTGTGTGTGTGTGTATTATAAAAAGTGCACTTGTGACAAAAGGACAGTGGTGCGTACTTGGGCCCCATTGCTGCCTGAAGCGCGGAGAGGCTCTAAAAGCGCAGGAAGAGAGAGGCCGCATAAGCACTGCCTGCTCTGACTCAAGGACAGGACATGGAGTACCACATGACTTCCTACAGAATTTGTGCAGATGCGCTGATCAACTCTTCCAATGAATATACAGTACATGAAGGCCCCTAGGTCTAAGGTAACCTTTCTGAACACACATTCACTCTTTCTCTCTCTCTCTCTCAGAGTGCTTGTTTGTCCAAGGTGTATGTTCTCGACGATGGGTGTGTGCAATTATGAACTAGTAGAAACTAGTTAGGGATGCCAAGCTGATGATGATTGTGCAAGTGTGTTGTAAGCTCTGTGTGTGTATGTGTGTGTGTGTGTGTCAGAGAGAGGGGGAGTTGAAGTGCGTCACCTGGAGCAGTGTTAGATTGATCATCTTAGAGAGATGGCTAAGGATGCAGTGTTTTGTGAGTAAGAGCATACACAACACATAACATCTCCCACTAAAGCCAGAGGGGCCCAATTGTGGACACACTGCTCGATCTCACACACACACACACACACACACACACACACACACACACACACACACACGCTCACTCTCATGCAAATACAGACTCATACATTGAATTCGCAGATCACCACTGCTGTTGTGGAAACAGTAACCTAGCAACAGTGCTTTCAAACTTGAAAGCAGCAAAACTCTCCTCTCCCTTTACCATCTTCCTTTGTGTCTCTTCATCTTTTTCTTCCTCCTTCTTGCTCCCTCTCTCTCCCCCTCTTTCCTGTAATATAGCCATGAGGAGTTAAACCTAGCCCTGCATATTCACTCAGAAGCAGGATGCAAAAAAGAGGGAATAGCAGATTGGAAGACAGAGAGAATGGAGAGATAAAATGAGTGAGAAAAAAGGGGAAATAGAAAAAGTGAGATGAGAGAGAACAGAGTTAAACAGGGATGGAAGGAAGACAGAGAGAAGTGAATGGAGAGAGAGCACAGGAGAGGAGAGAAATAGAGTGGAAAGAAAAGAGCAAAATAGAAAAGACAAAGGGAGGAGAGGAGAAAGAGAAGACAGGACTGAGAGGAGAGAAAATTCAGTGAAGAGAAAAGAGAGGTGGAAAAGTGTGTGTGTACGTGCATGTGTGCGTGTGTGTGTGTGTGTGTGTACGTGCATGTGCGCGTGTGTTTGTGTGTGTGTGTATGTGTGTGTGTGTGTGGTTCAGGGATGCTTGAGCTGGGTGATTCTGTAATGTTTAACAGGCCGACCGTTAGCAGCTAGAGAATGCTAAAATTTTCATAAGAGCTGCAGAGCCGTGCTGTTGCTGTGTCCGGGTGCACACGCTGCTAGGGAATTTAGCTCCACACAGCTTGGCTAGCCACACTAATTACAGCCCTTAAGCGCCACTTCAACTAGCTGCTAGCACACGCCATAACTGCTCCTCCTCACCGTGTTGTGACCCTGTTGTGTATTCTGACTCGCTTGCTCATTGCTGAGACTTTCAGTCAACTGAAGCAGGTTGGCCTTTGCTTAGCATCACTTGAGTCCAAAGATGCTAGCCGCTAACACATGTGCCATTGGAATAAAGAAGCACACACACTGAGGTGAGTTCATCCACACAGGCCAAGGTGAGAGAGACAGGCTGAAGAGGGGATTAGCTTCTGTGCTGTAGGAACTAAACAGTAGACAGTGAACGCAGCAGAGGTGGAGCCTTGTTACAGACTATGTAAATGTTTTGTATGTGTGTGTGTGTGTGTGTATGTGTGTGTGTGTGTGAGAGAGAGCGTGAGCGATGAAGAGAGACAAGCATGACCCTGTGGTGGCGGCGGTGCCCGTTGCGGTACGCTATGATTGCCGTGACGACGAAGCGAGGCAAGACACTGTGGGTAAATATGCAGCAGACCTGAACTGATTGGTGAATCAGTGAGATGGTGACTGTGAGAGTGTGCGTGTATGAAACTGCGAGTCTAAGAGTGTGTGTGTGTGTGTGTGTGTGTGTGTGTGTGTATGTATGAGTGACTGTTAAAGCAAATGATTGAACAGGAGCTGAGCAGAGCAGATTCGTAAAGACTGTGTGTATGTGTGTGTGTGTGTGTGTGTGTGTGTGTGTGTGTGTGTGTCTGTATGCGTATGACATGCTATAAGCGTGTGGGAAGTAACCCTGACACACCAGGGTGAGGAAACTGACAGGAGGCTAACCCAAGGTGGAACAGACTGGGGCTGGTAGGCCAGTGAGTCAAACCCAGAGCTGAGGCACACCAGAACAGAGGAGGCACTCTATTACACACACACCACACACACACACACACACACAACACACCACACACACACACAACACACACACACACACACACACACACACCACACACACACACACACACACACACACTCTTTCTCTCTCCCTCCCTGTCTCTCTCCCTCTCTCTCCCTTTCCTGCAGGTTTCCAAACACATTGATCTGTACCTTCAATACTTTCATTTTTAATTCAAGACATCCACCAGACCTAATACATCTAGTACATCTACCAGTTTGGGGGCCTGCCAAAGTAGCCAGTGTTAAATAATTCAAGGGTTGTGATTCAGGTTTAATTTCCCATTGTCATCATTTTTACTTGTGACGAAACAGGCACTCATTATTGTACTAAGGACTAAGAAATGGTAACTTGTAATGTTAATAAACTGAGGAGTTTTTTTTTTTTTAATAGAGAAATCAGAGATAAACCTACTAGATTTATTCCTTGCGTCTCATTTCTCTCCACGGTAATTCCAGTGAGCTAATGTAATCCCATTACTATCCTTGTAAACTATCCTAATCCTGTCTCGGTACTGTCGTAATCTCAGATTAGTATGACTACTTGTTAAAAACCTACATTCTAGATCTCTTTAAAGTAGCTTCAGTAGTATGACATCAGTAGCCTGCGTGCATCCAGATGGCCCTGTAAGCAAATCTGAAAAGAGGTCTGGTGTTAGCCAAGCTATGACATCAGTCTCTCGGCATCTATCCTCTGGTGATGGTAATGATCCTCCTGCTGTAGACTAATGAGAACACAGGAGTGAAAATGTGTCTCCTGATGCTGTCGCCACTACGGCTGATCTTGGGGAGTTCGTGAGGAGGCCTTGGTGATTGCTGTAGGGATGGCTAGGTAGGAAGATGGAACGCATAAATGTCTCTCTTTTATCTTGATGGGCGGCTTAGCTGTCAGGACTTAAACGCCACTGTCTCTCCCTGCTCTCTGATCCCATTAGTCACTCACACACGCACAGACACACACAGACACACACATACACGTGGGCTTGATGGTGTGTCCCACAGCTATTCTCATTCTCCATTTGCCTGAGACAAAAGCACCCTCCACAGGGCTCCCTCTGAACAATGGGTCTCTTGCAGCTACTGCTGCTGCTGGCGACGCACAATTATGCTCCCTCATGCGCCCGTGACGGATGGCCCGATCGGTAAGGCCACTCACCCAAAGCTAAGTGCTAAATGCTAAGTCTGCGCAACTGTGCAAACCTGGCTCCAACACCAACTAATCCCAGCTCTCCGATGTGGATTTGTGGAAGTGACGATGGGCAGGAGTGCGACTGTTTACTTCAGTCTATGACCTTTGACCTCTGACTCTGACAGAGGTTATGCTGCCATTCCCTAGTGTGTCAAATAACACAGCAGGGGGTGGAGGGGCTGTAGCTCATTTACAGTAAGGGCAAGTTAAACAGCAGCACAGTGAGAATGGGGGAAGAAGGCAGTCACAGAGAGAGGAACAGTTAAAGAGAGAGGGGGAAAGAGAGATAGAGAGAGGGGAAGTGAGGAAAACAGACAGAGAGAGAAAATGACGGCATGAAGGACTGAGATTGTATGAGTAAGTGAATGAATGAATGAATGAATGAATGAACGAAAGAACATTGGTTCCCTAAGAGGTCATGGGCTAAAACAGACTCCTCACTACAATCCACAAAAGTCAGAAAGAAAGAAAAAACGAGAGAGAGAGAGAGGAGAGAGAGAGAGAAAACAGGCAGATACAAACAGAGAAAAAGGGAGGAAGAGAGAATAGTGATGGAGTGAAGGAAGAGAGGGACAAAGAGGGAGAAAGAGTCATAGAAAGAGAGAGAGGGCTGTCAGAACGGCAGGCATGAAAGAAGACATTTCAGAGGAGCCTGACACATCCTGACAGTGACACAAAGGGAGAGGGGAGAGGGGGAGAGAGAAAAATAGAATGAAGAAATGTGGCAGAGACAGAAAGAAGAGGGGATGAGCGAGATAGGGCCTGTATGTATACTGTATATGTGTGTGTGTGTGTGTGTGTGTGTGTCACTCTCCTCACACTCCTTACACCTGCTGACACCCCCCTTTCCACTTCTTTCCTCTGACAGCTCTTAAAATCTAATGAAAGATGTGAAGATAAGAAATGCAGGAGAGAGTGTGTGTGTGTGTGTGTGTGTGTGAGAGAGAGAGAGAGAGAGAGAGAGAGAGAGAGAGAGAGAGAGAGCAGAAGAGAAGCAGTAGAACGACATGGGAGGAAAAGAGAGATAGAGAAAAAAAAAGGGAGAGAGAGAGAGAGTGTGTGTGCTGTCACTCAGTCATGAAATGGAGCGTTAATCTAAGGGAGGAGACAGGGATACTGCTGCTAATGCTGATGGCCATGGGCAGAAAGCCTCAGAAGGACCTCATATTAAATCTGCCTGCCTGAATGACTCCTGTGTGTGTGTGTGTGTGTGCGTGTGTGTGTGTGTGTCCATGTCATTGTATCAGCTCAGAAATAAAGGGAGTCTGTATGGCTAAGGGGACAGGGGCAGCTGACACTATGCACAAAGCCAGGCGTTTGTCCCCAGCACTGCCTCAATGACCCTTGGTGACAACACCAAAACACACACCTACTGTCACAATTTGCCAACGTGTGTGTGTGTGTGTGTTTACGCATGTATATAAATATTTGAGTGTATGTGTGTGTGTGTGTGTGTTTACACATGTATATAAATGTTTGGGTGTGTGTGTGTTTGCACATGTATATAAATGTTTGTGTGTGTGTGTGTGTGTGCGTGTGTGTGTGCATGTATATAAATGTTTGTGCGTGTGTGTGTGTGTTTGCACATGTATATAATTGTTTGTGTGTGTGTGTGTGTGTGTGTGTTTGCACATGTATATAATTGTTTGTGTTTGTGTTTGCGCATGTATATAAATATTTGTCTGTTTGTGTGTGTGTGTGCATGTATATAAATGTTGGGGTGTGTGTGTGTGTGTTTGCGCATGTATATAAATGTCTGTGTGTGTTTGTGTGTGTGTGTGTTTGCACATGCATATAACTGTTTGTGTGTGTGTGTGTTTGCACATGCATATAAATGTTTGTGTGTGTGTGTGTTTGCACATGTATATTAATGTTTGTGTGTGTGTGTGTTTGCACATGCATATAAATGTTTGGGTGTGTGTGTGTGTGTGTGTGTGTGTGTGTGTGTGTGTGTGTGTGTTTGCACATGTATATAAATGTTTGGGTGTGTGTGGTACAAAGGGAGAAGTAAGTCGCCTCTGATAAGAGCTTCCTTGATTTCATCTAATAGATTTAAATGAGATTGTTAGCAAGAGAATGGATGGATAAATGAATGAGAGAGTGAGTAAGTGAGCGGATGAGAGTGGGTGAGTGAGTGTATGTGTGAGTGAGTGAGAACCTGAGTGCATGAGTGAGTGAGTGAGTGTATGAGAGTGTGAGTGAGTGAGAACCTGAGTGTGTGAGTGTGTGAATGAATGAGTGAGTGTATTAGTGTGTGAGTGAGTAAAAACCTGAGTGCGTGAGTGTGTGAGTGAATAAGTGAGTGTATGAGTGTGTGAGTGAGTGAGAACCTGAGTGTGTGAGTGAATGAGTGAATGAGTGAATGTATGAGTGTGTGAGTGAGTGAGAACCAGTGAGTGCGTGAGTCGTGCACTGACACAGGCTCCTCAGTGCTATCAATCTAAAGGGACCAGCGGCTAGGAGCGCTACAGATCATAATGAGATCAGAGCTAACACACATACACATATACACACATACACACACACACAAAGTCGGAGCTCACAGAAGACTGCGTGTGTGTGTTGTTGTGAAATGTATTTTTTTACATAAATTCCCTAATGATTAGGTTAGCTGACACACTAGTGTTACTGTTGGGAGCACACAGGTCTCTCCACTTTCCACTGCTCACACACACAGTGTGGACTGCACACACAACAGAGACTACAACCTCACAGAGAGAGAGAGAGAGAGAGAGAGAGAGAGAGAGAGAGATGAATTACAGAAACCAATTAAGAGTTTGAAAAAAAAAGTCAGCTGAATACTTTGAACGACAGGAGACATTAAACACAAGAGAAGCAATGCATACTGAATGTTTTGGCAAATGAGACACACAGAGCATTTCTGATGGTGTGACAGAGAGCAAATGAGGACATGCATGATTATAAGGTGAATACAAGACAGCAAATAGACAAACGTTTGCATACAATTACACAAATCATCTATTTAAAGACTAGTCTAGATCATTATCGTTAGTATCTTGACTGTCATATTACCTTCAGCATGTAAAGTATGGCATCTGCTCCATCTATTACAGTATGTTTTGGACATGAAGTGAGCCTACATGCTTGTGTACTGGGCTAATGTTTAGCTGAACGACAAGCAGCCTTGACAATGGAAATGTCTTGCTCATAGACAATAGTTTTGTAGCTGAGGTAATAACGCCTTAGCCAGACCAGACACACCAGATGTGACCTGGAATTCAAAGTGTCCCACATCAATCATCTGCCGCTTTCCACAATGGCCTCCAAAGCCCTGACAACTCAGTCATTGGATGAGGACATATATATATATATATATATATATACACACATATATATATGCTTGAAGCAGAATCAGTCTTAGCAGTATTAAATGGTGTAGTGTGCATAGCAAAAGCAGAGCTGCTGACCTTGCTTTAAGTGAGACTGTGACAACAGGAAGCCTGGGCTCAAATCTGATCTCTCTCTCTCTCTCTTTCTCTAATCATTCTTTCTGCTCCTTCTCCTCATCCATCTTTATTTCTTTCTTCCTTTTCTTTCGTAATGTCTCTATCCCTCTCATTTCCACTGTCTCTGCCTCTTTCCCTCCGCTCCCTCCCTCCCTCTGCTCATCCATGTCTCTCTTTCCTTATCCTCCCCCTCTCTCTTTCTCCATTTTCTCTCTTACTCCCTCTCTCTCTCTATTGCTTCATTTTCTCTCTCCCTCTCTCTGTCTGTCTTTCATTGCACTGGGCGAATGAGAAAGGGAGTAGAGTAAAGGGACGGGGTGCTGGCGGAGGAGAGGAGAGAGGGAGTCTTCATGTTTTAGATTACTGGCCCATGATGAGGGCCTGGTGTTGAGTACTGTTGTGTTTGTCGTCTTGTTTCATCTCAGACCAAACATGGCCAAAGAGCGACCGGGCTAATATTTATCCCATGTGTCCGTATGGGAGACGCTTGCAGCTTGCATGCTGGCCTGAGCGTCTGCTGCTGGGCCTGCTTCACTAAGAGTAAACACCGCTCGGAACATCTGACAGCGCTCAGTGAGGAGAAAAGGCACATACACACACGCGCGCACATACACACACACACACACACACACACACACACACACACACACACACAAGCATACATGCACTTGTACACAACCATGTCGCTGTCACTGTAGCTTTCACTGACATGTATAGGTTGCACACACACACCCATACACACACACACACATACACATACACACACACAGCAATCTGTTGCTGCTTATTTTACCTGTCAACTTGCCCTTGCTAAAATCTACTTATAGTCAACCAAACTCAGATTTCATGAAATGGAACAACATGCTGATTCTACAGAGAATACTCTAACAGAATGGAGGAAAGAAATCCCCCTCAGCGAGCCAACTGTCAGGCATGTTAAGTAAGGACGTACACAACACACACACACACACACACACACACACACACAGTGAAGGTTCACACAGGGTCACACATGAAGTCTGTCATCAAAGCTGTGTGTGTTTGTGTGTCTTTTTCAGTGTATGTGTGTGTGTGTGTGTGTTTTTTTTTCAGTGTGTGTGTGTGTGTGCATGCGCGCCTGTATGTAATGAGAGCTGTCTGGCTGTGGCTGGGTGTGACTGCTCCTTCTGTAGCCTCTGACTGACAGAGGGCCGAGAGGCCCTGCAACAGGCACCCGGCTCAAGATAAACACACATGCACTAACACACACACACACACACACACACACACACACACACACACACACACACACACACACACACGGCATTAACTCTTTCATAGCATCAAATTCAAGTGTTACAGCTGCTGTTGCCCAATTCTGGCCAGTACCGGCCCAGAGTGGGCCAACATCATCAACCTCAAACCTGCCAGTTAGACACCTCTTATCTCATCTCTGTCACCGTCGAGACGGTGAAAATCGAGGTCCTCAGGAGGAGTTATTACTGTTCACGAGGCTAGCAACAGCGCAGTATGGGAAATGAAGAACCTGCAGACCACACCAGAACAGTAAACACTCCTTACATGCCAGTTCACTAAGTGCAAACTAGGGCATAAATCTCTCTGGTTATCTTTGCCCTCAGTATTACCATTCCAAAGAAGCAAAGCTGCAATGACCATAAGCCACGCACTCAGCTGGCCAGGGCAGCACTTTTATGTTGACAAAAGTAGTCTAGTTGCAATAAACTTGCTGTGTCAGTTCTTCAGCATTAATATCAAATAACTAGTTATGATCCGGCTTGAGTTGCGACGCAAATAACATTGAAGCGTCAAGCCAGAAGGAAATAAAAAGAGAACTGGCAAAACTTCCTGCCACTGTAAGTCTTTCTCGGTCATGTCGTAATAACCTCTGACAAACTGTGTCCTCAGAAGACACTGTCAAAATCCAGAAATTCAACATGAACGTAACAGCAATCAACAGCCAGTTACACAGTTCACTTCTCCATTTGTGCGTTACAGATAACTGTAACTGAAGGACTTTATAACAGAGTAAATACATTGCAGTGTAAGCAATGCAGTCGTGTCATTTTTGTTAAGGCATTTATAACAAACACAATGAGTGTCACGACTAATCATGAGGAATTTCTATGACATGTCAGTGAACTCTAGGGCTAGGCCACATGATGTTCAGGATTAGGAGGATAAGTGGTGCCTTCTCTCACACTCAACACGCAGTGTGAAAGTCTGTGCCTGTGTGTGTGTGTGTGTGTGTGTGTGTGTGTGTGTGCGCGACCTACTACGCCTCTCTGATCATGTGAGACCTGCTCTAATTATACCGTGCCACAAAAAAGACACACATAGTGTCTCATCTCTGAAATGAATATAAGAATATTAGTGCACACACACACACGCACACACACACACACACACACACACACACACAAGTACACACAAACACACATACACACATGCGTACACACACACACACACACACACACACACACACACACACACACACACACACAAGTACACACAAACACACATGCACACGCACACACAAGCACACGCACACACACACACACACACATACTGAAATATACTGTAGTATACCCGTTGTCTTGGCTTTTTTAAAATCTACTGCTCTTCTAAGGTCAATGTGTTGTAATTCATACCCAATGCAATAATTAACCTTCTGTCCTGAGTCAACCTGCTCCTGTTCAGCACAACTGCAATGGTCTTGCTCATTTTAAATTAGGTCTATTCTGGCATTCTAAGACAGTACACTCTAATGTTATGTTACTGCTATTTGTTCTACACAGGTTAGAATGGATTCTAATTATTACAGGGTGGGTTGCAGGTAGGTATATCACTTCCTGTCTGGTACTGGAACAGACCGATGCCCACGGCTGTGTTTGTGCCTCGTGAGAAAGATGAATCTCCTGTCCTCTCCTCTTTTGTCAACTCCTGTCTTCCCTTTGTCTGTTTTGTCCACCCCTGTCCTGTCCACTGCTCTCCTGTTTTGTCCACCCTCCTCTTCAGTTCCTGTAGCTCTCCTGTCCTCTAGTTTCTCCTCAACTCTGCTCATCTGTGACTCGTTACCCTTGCTTCTCATCCTGCAGCCAGTGAGCAGCATTTTTCCACAGCCTGAACTTTCATCTCACCAGAGAACATAGTTTTCTCTCTCTCCTTCTCTCTCTCTCTCTTGCTCTCTGTCTCTCAATCTCTGCAGTGATGAAACAGGTTACATCTCTTAGGAGAGACACCATTTCCACCTCTATTCCTCTCTCTCACAAACGTTCCCTCTCTCTCTCTCTCTCTCTCTCACACACACACACAAAAACACACACACACACACTTTGGCTCTGTTTCTTCTTTTTCCACACTGACCCTTTCCCTTTCCCAAATACTTTGTTTTCTCTGTCTTTCATGCCTTTGGCCTCCAAAAAAACATCAAATCCCATTCCTCATCTCTCTCTCTCTCTCTCTCTCTCCCTCCCTTACTTGTCTTTAAAACCAAAAACAAAAAATACAGACAAAAATACCCCTCTGTAATCACCATGTAATAAAGTGTACAGTACGTTTATACCAGTGCTTATGAGTCTACATATAAGACCCCTATTGATAGATCAAGAAATAAATGTAACATCTTGCCCCCCCCCCCCCCCCCACACACACACACACCACACACCTACACACCTCACCACCACCTACCAGTTGCTGTTCTTTTTACAAACATTCTGGAGGAAAATATGCTGCTTATGTGTTTGGATGAGAAACTGTTTTCATGGCCAGTTTTGAGTATGTGTTATATCCTTGATGCATCCTTGTGATTATATTAGCAAGTATTTGTGTGAATGTGGGTGTGCTGTGAATACGCTGTGTACATATGTGTATGTGTGTGTGTTTGTGTGTGTGTGGGCAGCATGGCTGTGTGTTACAAAGTCTACTGTCTGACATGAGGGGCTCCAGCTTGGCCCGAGGCCAGGGTCTTACAGCAGTGGTGAGAGAGAGGTGTTTTTTTCTCACCCCAGTCTGGACCCCAACTTGTGTGTGTGTGTGCATGTATGTGCGTGTGCATGCGCGCCTGACAGTGTGTGTATGTGTCAGCGGGTTAGCATGTGTGTAGGTTTTGTGAGTGTGTTTGCCTTTCAGTCTGTGAGTAAAAATAGATGGAAAATTACAGAGTGGCATACCCCTGCTGCCCTGAGAGGAAGTGGTGAGTGCAGCGCCATCTCCACGGTGACGTGAGGGGCAAAACTCACTCTCACTCTCTAAAAACAAACAAGACTAGTCTAGCTACAGTAGCTTGTAGATGTAAAAGAATGAATCCAGACAGATGGCTAATAATGGCATTGGCTACAAGTCATCAGGCTAGCATGCTTAAGGGTTAAGCTCTTTTGTTAAGATGCAAAATAACAACCCATTTGCTAATGTGCTACAATTACACCAGTAAAATGCAAACCAAACCATACATGAACAGAAAACCAACCAGACAAACCTAACGGAAGCACACCTTTTTCGCTTCACAGGGGGCTAATATTAACACTGGACAGCGACCAGGCACAACATGAAACACGGATGATGAGCCAGAGACAGATAGCAGCTGACCCTAGAGACGGCCTGGCCTTGAGCTAAGCCATTCCCGGGGCAGATCTGGACAAAATTACTTTTCATTATTACATTATTTCAGAGTTAGCACCAAAGTAGGTCGGTAAATTGGACTAATGCCACAGCTAAGTAAGTGATTGATCATTATTTGTTTTGTTTTTACAACATAGCCAGGGACTGAGAGGAACAAAATGGCTGACACTGGCAACCATCATCCCAATTAACGGACAACAAGCAGCAGTGTCAGTGGTGTCAGCATATCCTCATGCTCGCCTCGCCATCTTGCTCCAGTGCAGCACGAGGGCTGTATAAGGTCATGGCTGAAAGGGAACTACTTGGGTTGGGCAACATGTCTAACCACATGGCTAGCAAGAAGGGTTCCCTAAATGACTTCGCAAGATTCTTAACTCCTCATGAGAGCCTCACAGATACAGATGCTGTCAGTATCATTTCAGTCTCATTCCTATACACACATTCCCATTTCTTTTCCTATTTTTTCCATTGTTCTCTCTCTCTCTCTCTCTCTTTAGCACAACCCTCATCCTCTCATCTCTTTTATTTCCTTCCAATAGGCCATTTCATTTTCATTCACACAGACAATCAGCTATACACACATTTCCTTTTTCCTTTCTCTGACTCACACTCGCTTTCTTTCTTTCTTACTTACTTCAATTCCTTCTTTCTTTCTTTCTTTCTTTCTTTCTTTCTTTCTTTCTTTCTTTCTTTCTTTCTTTCTTTCTCAACAGCTCATCCCCCCATCCCCCCATCTCATTTCTCTGCCATTCCGTCACATGTTCTAGTTACGCGCCATGTGATGAGAGGTGGGTGTGGTCGAACGGGAAATCACTCTAGAGCAGATGCTGTTTTCAGGGCAAGATAACGCGCTGTTCAACGATCACACGTGGCTCGCGCCGAAGTTATTCAAGGTGACGGACGTGAGAAAACATTCTTTTTTTTTTTTTTACATAGTTTTGAACGTGGTGATGTTACCACTTGGCAGGAATACACTGTTTGCATATTTGACATGTGCTAGGCCTATTTTCTTCTCACGACGGCCCCCAGGAGTACATGACTCTTTGACAGTTCTGGAGGTGACCCAGTTCCAAGTTCAGAGCAGTGAATTTGATTTGGACCCGGGCCACTCTATGCCCACGCACTTACAAATAATTATAGATTTACAGACTCTCTCAACTGTTTTCCACCTCACAAGTTCAGATAACATCCACATGGAAACCTTAAAATTCAACTCCGCTAATGAGTGTCCCATATACAAATGTGTCTCATATACATTGCATTCCTGCTAGTTAGACTCACCTAATCTTGGTCACAAGGCCATGCAGAAGCTAATTAAGTAACGTCCTCAAACTATAGCATTCAGGCAGGCCAAAATCTAATAATTGTCCAGAGGCCTACAAACAATGATAGCTGTGTCAAGATGTGCCTCCAGCCCAGAGCAGGCTCACTGGTCTGCTCTAACAGCACTGCTGGCCCACAGTGTGGAGGGATAAATCAGGCACAATACCCTTTGCAAACACCTGACCGGATGTCCGGACAATGTTACAATATCTGCATAGCAATGTGTTAACCAGCTCATACACTAACTGTGCCGATGGTTTCATCTGAGATTAGAGTGTGGGCGCGTGTGTGTGTGTGTGTGTGTGTGTGTGTGTGTGTGCTGTGTGTGTGTATGTGTGTGTGAGTGTGATGCTCACCTTGAGGGAATCGAAGCAGGCGATTACCCTTCCGTTCTCGACCTGACAGCTCTTGGCGGGGTGAGCGAACTTGCACTCGTCGGCGGAACGGGAACAGGTACCCCGCTGGAACTCGCGACACACCTCCAGCGTGAGCCACTTGGTGTCCCGCATGTGCGCCATGTTCATCGCCATGGCAACTCTCGCTTGGCACTCGGTTTCACCCCAAGGTTGGTGGTCCACACACTCACGTGGACGAGAGGGGGTAAATAAAATCAACAACAATCAAAAAGATGTAAAAAGAACAAACGTAAATCCCCAGAAAAGGTTATGTCTGTAAGGGCTTGAAAAACAGTGTGTATCTGAGTGCCAATGAGTAGCTGGATAACCTCAGAAATCTCCTTAAAAAGTCTCCTCAAATGAAAAAAACCCACGAAAGTGGTGGATTCAGCCCCAAAATTAATACTAAACTGGGTCCAACATTGGAATCTTCTCGTCCTCTCTAGTGGGGACAATCATTCGTAGAGAAAAACCTCCCCAGCAAATGGTTTCCTTTCGGGGCCTCAGAGGGTTTCGGAGGTGGACTTCAGGTTGACTTCCTGTGTGCCAGACTGGCGGATTGAGGCGCTGTACTGGGGTGAGTTGGGGGGGGGGGGGGTGGTGCGTTCAGGTCAGGGATTGGCTGGTGGAGGGGTTGGTCAGCACTTTCGATCGTTTGCTTGCTTGCTCGGTCAGGCGCCAGAAGCAAGCACGGTGAGAAGCAGGAGACAGGGCTCTAGCGGCGGGTCCAAGCTGCAGCAGACGTTGGGCAAGGCACTTCCTGGAGTACCCACCTGCAGTAGAGAGAGAGTCAAAGACACCGAGAGAAGGAGAAAGAGGAAGTCCAAGAAGCAAAGATAGGAGAGAGGAGAGGAGAGAGAGAGAGAGAGAGAGAGAGAGTTAGTTGTGAGGACGAGGAAGTCTACCTCACCTATCTATGGCTATCAGAGAGGAGCTCTTGTCTCCTCGTGGGATCCAAGGTTTCTCCGTCAGGGAGGCTCTAGGTCGGACAAGCTTGCCTGAGCCAGCCAAGCGTCAGGCCAGCTGCTGAGGAAAAGGCCACGGCGTGTAAAAATGCTAGAAATGTTAGTCAGCCCAAATAAAGGGGGTGGAGGAGGGGGTGAGCTTAGACAAATAAAACATTCTGTCAAACATGTTCCCACACACTCACACATATTAACCCTGTTCTTTGTGGCTACCAGCATGCTGATTAACACGTTAACACAGGCATGCAAAGACACACTGACACAGACACTCACACACAAACACACGCGTTCAAACATACACATACACAGACAAAACAAATGCACTCTAAAACTAACTCAGGCAGAGCCACATACACACAAGTACACACACAAGTACACACAAGTAGAGACAAAACAAATGTACACTCTTTGACGCACGCCGCACACACACACACACACACACACACGCAAACACACAAGGTTCTCACAAAGCGTCTCTTCTTGGCCTCTACAGTCGCGGTTCAGTCTTGGAAAATCAAATCAAACCGGCATATCACTTACAGCTAAGCACAGCACAGCACAGAGCAGCCCAGCCAGCCTTAGCAAATCTATTTAAAAGAGAGAGTGTGTGTCTGAGTGTGTGAGTGAGTGTGCGCGCGCGCGCAAAAGAGAGTGAGAGAGAGAGAGAGAGAGAGAGCAATGGGGAAGTGGAGGGGAGGACTCACACTTCCCTTTCTGAGAAGAGGAGAGAGCATGCATCAGCCAATCAAAAGCTCCCGAGCTGCAGCAGTATTCTGGGCTGAGCGCCAGGTAAGAGAGAGAGGCGGGGTTTAGATGAGGCCAACCTGACTGACAGCCGTTGAAGAGAGAGCGAGAGAGAGAGAGAGAGAGAGAGAGGGAGAGGGGAGGGTGGAGAAAAGGAAAGGAGAAGGGAGAGAAGTATTTTTCTTTCACTCCTACCTGCTGACAACTACCACCTTCCCTTTCTAAATGTTTTTTTTCTCTTTCTTCTTTTGTCACAGTTCTACTCTTTCTAACTCTGTGAGTCAGGCGTCAGATTCACCACGCCTAAAGGTACTTCCACCAAGCACCCTTCTGTGCCTCACTAGCGTGCTGAATCACACTCTGCGATCAGGACTTCGAGTCTGAGTCTGCCTTCAGTAATATTAATGTTTCATGCACACCTAATCATGCCAACCCATACATTTGGTAAAACTGTAGAACAGTAAATATGCAAATCCATAGGCCTGAAGAGTAAACTCAAAAAAAAAACTTTAAAAAATAAATCTTGTGAATTTGAAATTCATTCACATCTCCTCTCCATAGTTAGCCAATGGGTCTGCTACTTAGCCTCAAGCTGGCATACAAATGTGTGGTTTCTTATCAGATCAAAAAAACAAATATGTAGAGAAAGGAAAGAGTGTGTTCGTGTGAGCAATACTCTACTAAACAACCGCAGACAGAGTGTCCACCTACACACAGGGCACGGCCATCGATGCAGTCGATGCCTCCATGTGCACCTTCGTTCCTATCCTCACATCCTGTCTTCTGCTGAGCTGCGGCTCCAGTGCTAGGACTCCATAATGACCTCAAATACATCATCTAGTGTTCTCTATGTTTGTTCGGTAAACAGCTGACAATATACACACCAGACAGACAGACAATCAGACACAGACGCGCTCACACACACACACACACACACACACACACACTTGCGCATGGAAGGGTTACAGGCCAAGGATATTTGTCTAAGCTGCAGAGGTGACAACGCCTCTTTCGCAGTGCTCTTTCACCTTGAATAACTTCCAATGGGATGGAGAGAGGGAGAGAGAGAGAGAGACAGAGAGACAGAGAGAAAGAGAAAGAGAGCTGGCAAATGAAGAAGAGAAAGGAAAAAACTGAACGACCTTTGGAACACACAGGCTGACGCTAAGTGATAACAGACTGTTTGGAAAGGAAAGAAGGGGGGAAAGCAACACAGGCACAGGTGGATGGTGTAGTGAAAAGTGAAATGAGGTGTGTGTGTGTGTGTGTGTGTGTGTGTGTGTGTGGTAGACATAATGAAAGCCATGTCATCTGCCCCAACAGACAGTTGATAGCCAATGGTCAGAGCCTAGATGGCAGATTTCATCTCTCCCTAATGGACCTGTAGATACCCCTCACATGACCACACACACACTCACACACACACGCACTCCTACACACACACACCCACACACACTTAAACACATGCATATCTTATTGAGGTAATGTGCTCAGCCCAATTCCACCACCATTATTTTGAAATGGCATGTCTGATATCCTATTTACCTAATGCAGGTTGGTGCCTGCTCTTGACAACCCCACCCCCCACGCACGCACGCACACACATACACACACACACACACACACACACGTGCTATCTGCAGGCAATCATGATAATGGCAAAGATTAAGGGGCTATCATGCCTAGACTCATGTCTGCAGCTGTAGGCACTGCCTCCACGCCGCTCTCGACACCAATCCGCTTTCGTCTTTCCCTTCCTGTCTTGAAATGAACTCCTGCTCCCCCTGCTTTTTGTCGATCACACACTTTAATTTCTCCTCTCCTACACCGCCTCCTCCTCCAACACCCCTTCTCTTCAACCTTCAACCCACCCTTCAACAAACACATATACACACACACACACACACACACACACACACACACACACACACACACACCACCCTCAACCTCCTCCTCATCAGGTTTCTAAAAATGTCCAAGGGCTCCGCTGTCAGCCGGCGTCTCTTTCTTGCCGAGCGCCCAGGGCTCCTCAGCCAGCAAGGTCCTCAGGAGCTGCTGCAAGGTCGCAGGAGGACTAGCGATACAATGAGGCAGAAAGAGAGGGATGGAGAGATGGAGGGAGGGATGGAGAGGATGGAAGGATGGATGGAAGGAGGAGTAGAGACAGGCTAGGAGGAAACGAGGAGGAGGAGGAGGAGGAAGGAGACAGGATGCGAAGTGCAGAGAGGGAAAGGTCGTTGCCAGTGTCTTTGTGACTGTCACCACAGCAGCGGCGAAACAACCAAGCTGACAGCATAGAAACCATGAATAAAGCATCGCTCTATACTCATCTGACACCACGAGGGAGAGAAAGAGAGAGAGAGAGAGAGAGAGAGAAGAGAGAGAGAGATAGAGGGAGAGTACATGAGACAGGAAGAGAAAGAGAGAGAATGGACAGAAAGAAGGAGAGAGAGAGAGGGAGAGTACATAAGACAGGAAGAGAAAGAGAGAGAAAGGACAGAAAGAAGGAGAGAGAGAAAGATAGATAGATAGATAGATAGAGAGAGAGAGAGAGCAAGAGAAAGAGAGAGAGAGAGAGAGAGGGAGAGAGAGAGACAGTGGCTAAAGACACAGACTACACCAGCTCAGAAGCTCAGCCATGCGCAGTAACTACCTTGGCACATCTTCCTCCAGGGAGGGACCTATGTTTAGAGCGGCTGCCTCCACCACAGGTGACAACATTTCCCTTGCCACCCCCACCCCCCAAATCCCCTACCGTTCCTCACTGAAATTCAGTCCACTCAACAACACTCACACGCACGTCACGAGTGCCTGGCTCCATAGCGCCACAGACACAAACACAAACATCACAAGATGCTGAGTCTGGAAGAGCTGCTGACAGCCCAACAAAGGGAATTAATAATACAACACCGTGGTCAATTCAACTTGTTCAAATCAGTTCTCGTTCTCTGTAAGGAAATAATTCTGCTTGTGTGCAGGGTGGCTAATGCTCTCTGCGTGATCTAACTGAAGCATCAAGAACAGGCAGCATCTAACCCCCTTCCTCCCCCCATTACACACACACACACACACACACACACTCAAAGGGGGCCATGGCCATGACGTGAGGCTCTGGGTGCACCAGGGGGCCCCCAGGGCGTCACAAACACTTCACATCTAACGGACATCAGCGGTGTCGGCCACAACAGACCTCAGTCCTGCTGAAACACTCCCAGAATATCACTATCACAACAACACATGCCCAAACACAGAGAGGCAGAGTGCACACATACGCATGCATGCACGCACACATGCATACTAGATGTGGGCCAGTACATGTCCCACAATGCACACACCAACTTACAACTCTTACTGAGGGAAGTAAGGAATAGGAGGAAGAAAAAGAAAAAGAAAAAGATGGGCAGATTGCCATAAAAAAGAGGTCAGGCTTGGAGGTGATTAAATCAACAGAGGAGGTAATATAGACCAACAGACTTGTTCAGTATATCTCTATTCTGGCATCTCATACAGTTTTATGATGCAGATGCAATTGTCCTACTAAATCTGAATAAAATATTGTTCAGAAATTCATTTGAAAATGAAACAAAAAAGGGGGAAATGAGTGTTTAGATCTTCAAGATCTCAGTGTCTAAGGGAGGCAGTTGACAAATGAGAATAATAATGGTCCACCATCACCAATTTGATGAGAATGCTGCTGTATTTCCCATAGTTAGTCAGAAACATACCACACTCATCCATCCAAGTTCTTACCCCCCCCCCCCCCCCCTTCTTTCTCACTCCTTCCCCCCTCGCTCTAAAATTATGGTCGTTTGGCTGTGTTTATGTCTCCTGAAGATGGATGGAGGAAGCCAGCAGAGAGCAGGCAATTGAGGATGGATGTCGCAAACAAGAGGGCGTATGAATACGCGTCAGCATTCCAGAGCTGTGGTGCAGTGCCGTTCAGAGAGAGAGAGAGAGAGAGAGAGAAAGAAAGAGAGAAGGAGAGAACGAGAAAGAGGGACAGAGAGGAACGCCGTCTAGGCGGCGACATCGAGAACTGAGCTCAGAGGAGAGGAGGTGCCCGGAAAAAGGCAAACCTCCAGAGTCTGGACTGAGACACGTTGCGAACAAACTGGCAGTTTTTTTTTTTTTTTTTTTTACGGCGCCCACCACTTCTGCATCCTCACTCTCACCTCTTCCTCCTCCCCCACCCCCTCACTGGGTCAAGCGTCAAGCATGCACAGGGAGGTGCGTTTCCAAAATGAGTATTGCTGAGTTTTACTGACAAGCAAAACAAGAAAGTTCCTAAAGCAGACGCCTCCTTCAACTTTAGCTGAGAGACTCTCACAGAGAGAGAGAGGAGGACAGCAAAAATAACACTCAGACTTAACGAGGAATTGTTGCAGAACTCTGCTATGATTGGTGGGGAAATCCCAGTGTCTTTGTGTAAAGTATGATGACAATTGCCAATTTAGCCATACATTTACTACATTTAATATAAATTTAATATAAAAATATGTTTACCAACCATACATACATCAATGCATGTATAATCCATACATACAGTGTCTCAACATGTGCAAGTTACTGCAAGTTAAGTTCCTATTGATTTAAGCATTTAATCATTTCTGTAGTTATTTTATCTGGCATTTATCTTACTAAACGTAATAACAGGGATAATTTAGACAGATTCATTAACCTAACATACGTTTGTCTCCACTCACAAGTGAAAATTGGAAAGTGAGATGCCTCACTGAGTTCATTTATTCTGCATGGTAGAGCCACACACACACACACACACACACACACACACACACACACACACACACACACACACACACAATCTCTTCCACCCAGTAGATGAGAGTAATAGAGAAAGGAAGATGAAGAGAAGCTGAAAAGAGAGATGAAGGGAGGGAAGGAAGAGGAACAGACAGAGAGAGAAGGATATAGAGAGAGCAGAGAAGCAGAAAAAGAGGAGAGCATTGTATAGAGTTAAATCTTTATAAAGAGTCCAACAGGTGAACCAAACACATAGTCACAGACACACAAACACACAGAAACACACACACACACACACACACACACAGCGCTGGAGAGACAGAGAGTGACGCAGTCATCACCGTCGCCACGGAGCAGACGCGACACGTCCACAGCAGCACACATCTGCCTCCGTGCTCATCTCTAAGCCCTCTCTCTCTCTCTCTCTCTCATACACACACATACATACACACGCACACACACACACGTCTCTCTGAAACTCTCACAAAAACATACCCAAAATATACTTATACCGACATAAACACAAGTAAAGACAGTTACACACCCACACACCGACAGACACACCCACACACACACACACACACACACACATACACATAAAGATGTTAAAAGCCACTCACGCAGGAACCTCTTTCCCCTAGTCAGTGAGTACCCTCAGCCTTCAGCTCCCGTGGCGAGAAAGATCATGGCTGGAGCAGCCCGTTGATCCCGAGCAGCGCACGAGAGACAGACAAGTCACAGAATGGAAGAGAGAGAAAGGGAGGGAGATAGAGGGAAAGTGGAAGAGATGGGGAGAGAGTGACAGAGATAGAGAGAGAGAGAGAGAGAGAGAGACAAACAGGGTAGACACGCGTGTGACTGAGCTTCCTGACGACAACACTCCACGCACTGATCCTGTCTGTGAGTGGAGGATAGGACTCGTCCGCGTGGAACGCTACACCTTTAAAAGAAAGCTCCGATAGCCTCCACAGAGACTCACCGCGGAACTCTCCGGAAGACTAACGGAAGGGAACAGCACTGCCTCTCAGAGCACATGATCGTTTTTTCAAGCCCACCCCCTCCACATACACACACGCACACACACACACCCACACACACACACACACAGACAGACACACATGCCTCGCCTGCTTGGGGCAGCTGAGTTTACTTACACTGCTCCAGTTCAGGAGAGTGACGCACAGGAGAAAGTGTAATCCCTGCTTTCTCTCTCTCCCTCTCTCTCTCTCCCTCTCTGTCTCCCTCACTCTGTCTCCATACACAAGCACACACACACACACACACACACACACACACACACACACATTAAACACACCCAGACACACACAAACAAGGCTAGACAGACAGACACACAAACATACACAGACAAATAGACACACACAGCTTTCGTGTTGCCCAATGGGTTTGTTTGGGACCTTACTGTGACTGCATGATAGACACTCTGCACTCTCCATATAAGGAAGTAGCAGCTAAACATATCACACATAATTTACATAGGACTGGCAGAGAGTTCACCTTTCACAACCCCCTCTCCCTATCTATCTATCTATCTATCTATCTATCTATCTATCTATCTATCTATCTATCTATCTATCTATCTATCTCTTTCTCTCCCTCTCTCTCTCTTTATCCCTCTTGCTGTCACGATAGGTAAAGAAAAGAAAGCAAACCACACTAACCTTGACACACACACACATAAACACACACACACACACACACACAATATCAAAGGGACAGAGGAAAAAAGACAGAGAGAGAGAGTGACAGTGGGTGTTAAAGTTCAAGAGTTAACCAATCAAACATTGCCACTGTCTAAACAAGTGCAGTACAGAGATATGGAGAAAGCAGCTACCTCTGTTGCTTGTGTCAAAGGGAAAGGCAGACGTATGTTTGCTTCTCAACTCTCGGATGGAACCACAGAACACATAGAACGCATGAAGTAGTCTCTCACAACAAACACAGAGACCAACTATCACAAGACACACACAATAACTTTTCTTCCTGATTACCTGTGTGTGTGTGTGTGTGTGTGTCTGTGTGTATGTGTCTGTGTCTGTGTGTGTGTGTGTGTGTGTGTGTGTGTGTGTGTGTGTGTGTGTGTGCACGCGCGCGTGTGCCGTGTATGTGTGTGAGCACCTGCGTACATGAGTTTCAGTCATCAGCAGTGAGAGAACATACCGGTTAAAAAAAACGTCATGCGCTAACACACCAACAACAGACACATTCACACAAGGACATTCACTCACACAGAAAATGCTGCATCGAGCTGGCCACGGTCAAAGACAGAGAAAGACAAAAAAGAGACAGACAGACAGACAGACAGACAGACAGACAGACAGACAGACAGGCATACAGATAAAAAAAACACAGACACAACTGTAGACATAAAAGTAATTCAGATCCTTACCTCTCACCTTGCAGAATGCTAAGGATTGCGTTTGAGTTGTGTGTGTGCGCCTGCGTGCCTGTGTGTATATGTGTGTGTCCCTGTGTATGTAAGAGTTTGTGTATATGGGTCTGTATGTGTGTGTGTGTGTGTGTGTGTGTGAGAGAGAGAGAGAGAGTTTGCTCAGAGGCGGGTGGCAGGCCGCGACAGCAGAGCCCCAGGCACCGGCTGGACCATTCTTGGGAAGACAGACGCACAGAGAGAGTGAGTGCGAGAGAGAGAGAGAGAGAGAGAAAGAAAGAATAACAGAGCAGAATGGTGCAGCGCAGTGAGTGTCTGGACTCCCTCTGCCTGTGTGCTTGAGTGAGGGAGAGAGTGAGTGAGTGAATGAGTGAGCGAGTGAATGAATGGACAACAGAGCGAGAGAAAGAGAGGAGGAGAGAGGGGTAGAGAGTGACTAGCGATAGCAGCAGCAGCATTGGTAGCACTGCGCAGAGCATGCAGGAGAGACGCCACTCAACACCCACTAGTCCCGCCTCCCCTCCCGGCAACCAGGAAGTGCTGTCTCTCCCACAGCACACGCACCGTGAGTGAAAAAGAGAAAGAGGGAGGGAGGGAGGAGGAGAGAGAGGGAGAATAGAGAAGGAAGTGAAGAGGAAATGGTGGGAGGAACTCAGGGAGGAATAAGAGGAAAAAAAGGAAGGGAGAGGGGAGAGCCTGTCCGCCTGCCTGCAACACATTACGTAGTGCTTTTCCTCCACCAGTCTCCCCATGGTCCTAGACTACACTGACACACACACACACACACACATCTCCTCCATCACCTACATACCTATACATTCATTTTTTATCATTATAATATCTCATGTATTATACATGTATTTCTACCTCCCTCCATCTCTATCTCTGTTCCTCTCTCTCTCTATCATACACACACACACACACACACACACACACACACACACACACACACACACACAACCATTTTTCTACTCAAAGCGAGGTAAGCCCATGTCTTAACCCCAGGTTAAACAAATATCCTGTCCTTTGTGAGCAATACTTGCAAATTAACAAGTGAGTAAATGAATGAATGAATGAATGAATGAATGAATGAATGAATGAATGAATGCTATGCAAGTGATCATTGTGGTGCTAGGGCTGAACAGACTCATCAACCACAACAGGTTAACTTAGGTGTCCTCCACCCAGTGAACTGCCACCATTCCCAATGCAGTGGGGGCCAAGCTGAGGGCATTTCAGACCCAGAAATAGATTCTGACCCTGTCAGACTACAAGGGGTGACACACAGTGACATATAAGCACTGAGGATTAGGGTATGGGGCTTCTCTTCAGACAGAAACCATCTGGGAATTACAAGCCTATATAGCCTAATAGCCTATGTTTTAATGTTAGTGGCAAAAATTTAATGTGTTTGCTAATTAACCATTTGCATGTGTAGCATCTGACACCTCAAAAACAAACGAAAAAAATCATAGACAACTAAGGTGCCAGATGCCACATGCAAATATTGTCAATTTTTTTGGTAATAATAGCTACTTTGCTATTCATTATATATTCAAAGTCTTCATTTTGTGATATCTTTGCAATTCAGTTAATCTGCCAAATGAATGTAGATGAGGGTATAGGATGACTACTCAGCCTGTCCAATCCACTCTTCAGTGCTCACCTAATCATGTCTGATTAAGAGATAATATTGGTGGATCATTTTTATCTAGTAGCGTTGACATTTTTTAAAATTTACTGAAAGCTAAACATAATTACTGAGTCTGACATCATATATCTGGAGAAACAAACTGCAGTTTTGACAAGGAAATACTTATGAAAAAACAGTTACAAGACGATGTGAGATGCTTCACACAACAAGGTGAAACACCATATAAGGAAGTAGCTGCAAAACCACTTTCTGGCATTACTCAATAAGACAGACAAGTGCCGCCCCCTCCCCCCGCCCCCAACCCACACATGTAAGGTTGTGTGGTGTTTTTCCACAAGAACAGAGGAGGTGTGTGTGTGTGTGTGTGTGTGTGTGTGTGTGATGCACTAGTGACTAGGGCTGTGTGTCCTGCGCTCAACTGGGCATTAGTGTTAAGTCAACGCTAATTTACACGGACAGACCTAAACCCATGGTGACAATCTCACAGTCACACACATCAGGCAGCTTTGCCTGGACTCTCTGTCTAGCTCTCCCTCTCCTCCCCTCCCTCCCTCTCTGTCTCTATCTGTCTATGTCTTTCTCTCCCTCTCTCTATTTGTGTATCCTCTCATACACAGTGCCACGAACACACACACACACACACACACACACACACACACACACTCACACACACAGACACACACACACAGTCTTGCTTTGCTGTCTCTTTCCAGGCCTCTGTAGCAGAAATAATGAGCGTCAGCAGCAAGATCAATCGGTGGTGGAAAGAGAATGTGAAAATGTGAAGCACTGGAAAAACCCTTAAACCTACAATAACACTCACTGGTAACCCTACAGCCATGACCTCTCTCTGCACACCAACACAAAGACAAACAAACACACACACACACACACACGCTTCTATGTAATCATACATGGAACAATAACACTCAAATATGCTCACACACACACACACACACATACATACACACACACACACACATTTGGCAAAGAGAACTTAGTCAGTTTGTCAATTAGCTAGTTTCCAGACCCCTCTGACACATCCATTCTTTCCCCACTCCTCCGCACCTCCTGCATCTCCTGTGTCCTCAAGACATCTGAGCTCCAGCGGCTCTGTCAGACTACACATGAGTGGCTGTCTGAGCATCAGCCTGTAGATGAGTATGGTCACTGTGCGTGTGTGTGTGTGTGTGTTTAGGTATATGTGTGTGTGTGTGTGTGTGTTGTAGTGTGTGTGTGTGTGTGTGTGTGTGTGTGTGTGTGAGTGTTTATGTGTGTGAATGTTGACAGTCTCGCTGTCTAGCTGCTCTGCTGGTCCCTGGGGTCTGAGTTAGGAATGGGAGGGAAGACGGAGTGCTGTGGTCTGGTCAAAGGGGACCAGCTGACTGTAGCCATTGGCTGACGCATGAGGCAGGACTGACGGTGCTACTGGCCGGGCTGGGCTGGGCTGCCTAGGCTACATTACAAAAGCTCACGCCGGCTCTCTGGAACGCAGCTCAACTCTGACTCTGACGTGGAATTCCCTTTGCTGTCCCTGCTAGCATCATGCCAAGACACCCCCCTCCACACACACACACACACACACACACACACACACACACACACACACACACCTTACCACGGCCCCAAACTGTTCCTCCGCTTCATCTTTTTCTTTCTCTCTATCCCAGTTTGTTTCTTGGCGCTCTCATTCTTTCTCTTCCAGTCTCTGTTCCTCCCCCTCTCTCTCTCGCTCTCTGTTTTTTTTCTCCACTCCATCCAATAGATTTCCATCTATGAATACCCCTGTGCATTCAGTGCTTTTCAGACCCATTCCCTGCAATGTTGAAGATGAGTTTCATAACTACCGTTCGTTTCCCAATCGAGTTTGATTTAAGGCAGCCATTTTGAAGGCACCAGATGTTTGGATGTTTGTTTGGGGGTTTTTGGATACCCTGACGTCTCCCGTTGAGCCTGTGTGTTTTATGGTTGAACATTTGGCGTTTGGGTGAATTCTTCACTGCAAAAAATGCGCCACTATCCTGACTACTCACTGAAAAATTTTGGTGGATTCCTCCTCTCTCTCTTTCATTTCAGTGGCATTAGACATACATCAAATACGAGCTGTGAGCACCAGGATGTGTGTGGGTATGATGGAGGTCAGGGGTCAGTATTAGGGTGTAGTATAGGGCTTATTGGATGGGGTGCCAAATGGGTTGGCAGTCTAGCTATTCCTTGCTTAGTGTGTGTGTTTGTCTGTTCCGTGAGCACCCTAGTCACACAGACACACAGACAGACACACACACACACATACACAGGAGCTGCAAACAGCAGAACAGGAAGTGTGCTCATGTTTGTATGTGTGTGTGTGTGTGTGTGTGTGTGCATGCATGTGTGTGTTTGTGGCTGAAAAGGAAGTGGAGCCTCATGACCCCACTGAGTGATGACAGTGACCCGTTTTATCTGTGTTTTAACACCTTTTGTGTGTTACTCCTAAGCCCATGAACCTGCCATTGAGTGGAGTCTCTGTGCGCACCTTTCATGAAAATTCATATCAACACATTTCACATTCCTTTCACAACACATCATGCCTTATGAGATTCTTTTAACTCCCACTCACCAAAGCCTTGAAGTTAAATTTGAAGTCGAAAAGAAAGAAAAGTTGAACTGAATAACACAAGTATAGCAACAACACACCAACACAAGTATGGCAACAAATATAGGTTTGGTTTTAAAGGCATCTTTTTCTGTCTCTTACTTACCCTGTGTGGTTATTTCGAAACAAACTACATGGGTATCACTGAATAAAGTGGATGCAAATGTAGCACTTGATCACTGAGCTAATGATGTCTTTGTGGGGGAACATTTCATGCACATTCTACACACTTAGCACATGTATATGCATACCAAATAAGGGATGTTATAATTCATTTGAACTGACTTCCCTCCTACACAGAAGTCCACGAGGTTCAGCTTTAAAGCAGCTCTTCTTGGTCCTCTACTTCTTCCTCTTCAAATATCTGAGACCACTGTTGGTTTTACACTTGAATGTCTAGAACTTGTCAGCTTCAGAGAGAAACCTGTTGAGATTACATTCTCACACAAAAGTACAAGTTCAAATCTAAAAGCATCTCTCTCTTCCCCCTTCTCGCTCTCCTTCTCTCCATGAGACTAGACACTTGTTTCTGCTCGGCAGTCTGGTATTTGCCAAGCTCCTGTAAATTGCACTGGTCAGTTGATGTGAAGTCTCACAGCGTTGGTGAAATCTGCCCTGTCTTTTAGGAGAGCAGCATAGGCCTGCAACTCTATTTATCACTGACACTAATATAATATTTTGAATAATCCATAACAGATGACTACTAAAGCTACTATGATTATGACTATGACTTATTATAGCACATTACATCCCATGCTGTGCGTCAGTGGAGTAATTATACTAGAAAATGCAATGAGTAAGGAAGTGACTCCTCAGTACCTCTCACTAAACTTTAAGTGTGTCATGCACTTCACACATACGGCTAATGCATCTGATGCAGTGTCAGTGACAAGCCCCAGTTTATTTAGGGAAGGCCTGAGACAGGCTTAGACGCTGCTACTATGGCGGAAGCGAAGCACTTCGATCAAAATGGCCGCTTTGATACGGTCACACAACGCAAGCGGAAGTATAAACCACAGAGTCAACCAAAAAAAAACTAAAAAAATTAAAACAATGCTTACAGAAATTCACTGGGCACTGAGCTGGAGTAGTATCACGTTAACTGCTACAGACCAAAAACAACTCAATCAAACAAATTTTCAGTGGCAGAAAAAACAAAACGAAGGAACAATCAGAAAACACATGTGCACCAGAAACAAGGTTACTTAAATAATTACTAAACTGAGATCATTGTTCAGGTACTTAGATTTATAGATATACATATATATTTCAACTAGAGACAGGCTGCTGATTACCAAAACCAAATTAAACCTAGAGGTTAACTGTGACTGTGACTGCAATTCAACTAACTGATCTATTTTGTAATGTTCCTCTGCAATCACATAAGGCTGTAAAACGCTTGCACTCGGTCCAGCACATTAAACACAGCCCAGCCTGTCAGTATGAATCACACATTGCAGACATCATAGCTTTACATCCAAGTTTATAATATGCTTCCAACAAACTGTGAAAAAAACACAGAGTGTTTTGGGTTATGATAAAACTCACACATGGCCAGAGCATTGTATGAAACAAGTTAAAAAGAACTGCTTAGTACAGAGACAGACAGAGAGAGAGAGAGAGAGATGCTAACCCCTAAGTCACAGTACTGACAGACGATAGGAGTCAGGAGGAGTCCAAAATTGTGCTGTTCCTTGATGGAATACGATGATTGTGCAGTACTGTACTGTACTGTGCTATGACTGTGCTAGGATTGTGCTTGGCTAAGAATGTGCTAAGACTATGCTGTGCTATGATGGTGCAGTGCTATGTGCTATGATTGTGTTGCATAGTGCTATGCTCCGCGGGGTCTTACCTGTGGCGGTCCGATATGCTGACGTGCCACTGGAGCCAAACAGGAGGCTCACACACAGGTCATCATCAGCACAGCAACGCTAAGAGCAGCAGTGCATTCTGGGTTGATAACCCCTTCCTTGCTTCCTTCCTCTCTTTCTCTCTCTCTCCCTCTCTCTCTCTCTCTCTCCCTCTCTCTCTCTTTTTCAGTGTCTCAATAGCACCTTCTGCCTGGTGAGATCTGAATCACAAGCAATGGCCTTATGGTAATGTTGTGGGCACATAGTGAGGGTGTGTGCAAAAGGGAAAGAAAGAGTAGGAAAGAGCACATTAACTCACTGAAGAAAGGAAAAACAGTACAAGAGAAGTATGACCACCCTCACCCACCCCCACCTCATCCCCCAAACACACAGCTGCTTCTCTTCCTCTGTGTAAAAAGAGGAAGTGAGGCTGACATTCAACCAGAATGCAACTGCTCAGATAAAGAGCGCGCTCACAAAACAGGAAGTAGGGTGTGTCTCTGAGAAGAGAGCAGCATGATGGTGCGCACGTGTGTGTGTGTGTGTGTGTGTGTGTGTGTGTGTGTGTGTGTGTGTGTGTGCTTGCATGCAGCTGTAAATGTGTATGAATGTGTAAATGTGTGAGTGTGTGTGTGTGTGTGTGTGTGTGTGAGGGATGTACGGTTATGTGAGTTCTCTTTAAACCTGGTGTGTTATCAGTCTGTGTTTCCACACCATTTAGTGTGGTTCCTCTTCCCCCTTCCACCTGACAAAACTGACACTGGAGTCTCTATGACAACCCTTGAAGATAACAAACCTTCACAATGTACTTCTGAAGTTTGGGTACCTTGAAATTGATGTTTGGCAGAATCAGTAAACTTATGCTTTTTTGACTGAGAATAAGAGAATGAAAGAAAAAGAAATCTCCTTCACTGATTCACCAGTATGTCCCATGCTCACTGAAGCAAATGGTGGATGTGAAAGAAGCGGGAAACTCTGAATCTAAAGAATCATGATTACCTGCTGCTGGCTTGCTGGTCTGCTGCTGATTTTGTCTAGACTCTCAGGTACCCATCTGTGGGGCAGCTCCTCAGCCTCAACTCAAAGACCACACCACACCACACCTCTTCACTCCACTACAGCACAGCACAGCGCAAGAAAACACACCACTGCAGTCCAGTGCTTCAGCTCCTCTTAGATTACCCTTAATCCTTCCTGCCTCGGCTAGTTCTGACTGAGGCAACACATGAACTATGTATGTGTGTGCATGTGCATGTGTGTGTACGTGTGTGTGTGTGTGTGTGTGTGTGTGTGTGAGAGAGAGAGAGAGAGAGAGAGAGAGAGACAGGGAGAGAAAGAGAGAGTTTAGAGAGGGGAGAAGGCCTGTCTGAAAAAGCCTTATTGTTGGAAAAGACACAACCACAGCAGAGAAAAGAACGCACAGGGAAAAGAAGTAGAAAGAAAGAGACAAAAAGGAGTCAGAACAGTTTTTCGGTTAAGGGCCAAGACAGAGAGAGAGAGAGAGAGAGAGAGAGAGATAAAGAAAGGGACAAAGAGAGAGAGAGAGGCAGACAGAGAGAAAAAGAGAGAAGAGAGCGAGAGAAAGTGGGAGGGTGAGTGGACAAAAGTAAGGAGGAGGGACACATACCCAAGTCATTCCCTGGAGCGCCCACTTGCTCTGAACGCCTTCCGCCCTCCGTGAGCCGGACTCAGGAGTCCATCCCTTATTTAGGCTCCCTTGACACTGCAGTCCCTGCACCGGCCTGACGCATTCCTCCCTCTTCTCCTCCTCCAAGACAAATCCGTGAGGGAACAACAACAGGAGGGGAGAGAGAGAGAAAGAGAGAGAGAGAGAGAGAAAAAAACATTCAAAGCAATGATATAAATGTAATCGCACTCACACACAAAATATCCCAGTCTTATGAAAATGTTTTGAATGACACGTAGATTTAGCTTGTTTATTAAAAGAGCATGTTTGATTGATTGCCTCTATTTATATATTTTTAGGTGTGCAAATATGTATTTGACAAATGTAGCCCTTTTAAAGCAACACTATGTAACTTTTCAACACTTTGCGAGGTGTCCCTGTTATCAGACAGCCCATTTTTGCAATTAATTTGGATGCCATATAGTTATATGAAGGGTGGATAAACACAAGTGTTATACCCATCAGCCATCTAGGGTATGCACAATGCAGTTCTGAGTGGAGGGTAGAAAAAGCCTTGACTATATTGTCATCAACTGTATTGCCGTCAAACGTCAATTAGCATCTTCTAGCAGTGCTGATAAGGCCCTGGAAAATATTTGGATACAATAATACACACAACAGATGGAAGTACACATAACGAGAAAAAGAGAAAAATAAAATTCACGTTGACAAAGAGAGTTTACCCACAAGCTATAACAAGTGGGTCTTCAGCTGCCCTTTAAAGCAGACTAGAGACAGGAAACCTAAGATGGGTTGGCAATTGTGCACAGATATGACATAAAGTTTCACAAAAACCCTGACAAAGTGAGTCATGAACAGTATATTTAATTTGCTCAAAAACTACTCTTAATTCTTGATTTTTTTGCCAGGTACAATTTTACCATGAACTGCCAGAAGTTGCTCTAAATTACAGGCACAGACAAATCATAATAAATCATAATAATAAATTGAATAAATCTTTCAACCATTATTTCTCAATCATATTAAACTCTAGTAAAATAACAAAAGATTACATACAAGTTTCATTTTCAGTCTTTTATTTCATTACAATAACAAAATAATACGATCAACTCAACTCAATTCAAGTTAGAACAGGCACAGTAATACTCTAGTTATTTGCCAAGTATGAAACACATCTATATCCATCAGTGTGCTATTGCACACTAACAACCACAATGGCACTTAAAGGTCAGGGTTTGGTGAAGTAAACAACACTTCCACAGCCATGGCAGGGAGACTTGTTTGTTGACACTTGCTATCTGATTCTAACAAAAGACTCATGACTCCAGCACAACTTCTGGCACACTGAGTCTCTCATACAGGGGGACGCTGCGCTACTGTGAGCTACACACGATTAATCATTCCACTAATAGCATCATCACATCACTACTTCATATCTCTGTCATCACTGTGTGAGGCAGGAGACTTTCAACTGCTCAATCTCCACTGCCTGCGTCAGCAGCATCAGCAGTGTTCAGTCATCTGACAGTTGAGTTTACTGGCCGGTGGTCTCATTTGAATAATTGTAAATTATCATGGGTGACGCATGGCAATTGTTCCTGCTGGGAGCCGGCTCCAGGGGTAGGCAAATAATTGGATTATGGTGGATCGGAGCGCATTAGCCTCCTGTTTCACTGGCATTTGATTACTGTTCGAATCCACAGGAAAAAATAAGAGGCAGGATTAGACACGGCGAGAGCCTGGGACCACGCACACAACGATCCAGCAGTCAGGTCCACAATCCACAGCATCTTGGGGATCTCCCATCCAAGCCCTTCCCCCCCACACTCCCGCTGCCCAACACACACACACACACACACACACACACACACATACACTACACACCCAACCCCTTTATTCATTTTTGCTAAGCCTATTATCTATGCTCAGCTTGCCGGCCAAGACAAACACCCCTCTGATATAAGCTGAATGGTGTGTCCTCCTTCAGTCCATTCATGCTCTCAATCACCTCACCTATATAGATCCACAGTGGTATGGTCTAAAATTGCCCCAGACACCAACCCACCCACCCAGCCAGACAGCCAGACAGCAGGCAAGCACTAAACACAGTCTGTTCCTGGATGTGACGCATATCTGTCTCTCTCTCTCTCACACACACACACACACACACACACAGAAATGAAAGCATCCAACCTTTCATGAATACAGACATCTAAGAGAAAATTGTGCTGTGTGTGCAAGAGTATACATCTATGTGTGTGTGTGCGTGTGCATGCGTGTGTGTATGTGTTTGTCTGTCTAATTCTGTATGTGTGTCTGTGTGTCTATCTATCTGTGTTGGGAGAAGCAAAATCAATTAAGCTGTCCTTATCAGTTCTATCTCTGAACAAATAGCGCCATGCCTCGATCCTATGGGAGTTAAAGCCTCGTCAATACACCCACACCCATGGCCTCGGCCTCAGTTCTCCACCCCAATCAGCCCTCTGGGTGGGGGTGTGATGCCATGCAAGGCCAGCACTGAAAGGCTAAAATGCAACATCAATATTGGTGTGGGGGGTTCAGATAGAGGCCCCCAGTGCAGAGAGAATTAGTGGGATACATGCCAAACCAGTACTGGCCACATGGAGAGGGTAATGGTGCATCAATCGACCTGTGGATCCACTTAGCATCATGGGTATTAGGAGTAGGAGGAGGAGGAGGAGGAGGAGGAGGGGGGTGGTGGCCAAGTGGAGAGTGAGTGGCTGCTGACAGCAAATGGAAATGGTTCTGGGCCTCATGATGATAATCATTCTAAAGGCAAGATGATTATTCTGAAGGCAATATATTGCTTTCAACAATATTTATATGCAGACTTTACATGGTTCTTGTTTGTGTTTATGTATTTCTTTACATGACCCATTAAATTATCATTAGATAGCAGCCCCATAAACTTATAAACCATAATGAGGCAGTCAAAAAAGTAACCAAGAAACCATTACAGCAGAAGTAACTATTATTTATCACCATTCAGATTATGCTTCAACAGTAGGTTCAGGGGTATTTCAGCTTTCCAAAACAAAAACCTCAGAGTGTTCCTTTAATGGCAATGCATGCCAACAGATGGAATGAGCTTAGAGCAAACAAAACCATGTGGAGATTGTAGAGACAATGGAAGAATGTGCTGAAACTATTCAGAGCATGCAGCAACACTAACTACTGTTCAGAAGTTCTCCAGACACAATGGGAAACAACTAGAACTGAATGCTTGTGTCACCCCCAAATGCACACACAACTCTGCCAACACCCATATTCAGACTTCCATGACCTCACAAAGTGCTGGAATAACCACTGATACGCACATTTTCACACAGCGATGTAATAGGACTGGTATTTATCCAAGGTTTAAAACACCACATTGCCTAAGATAAGCTACACTATGTTTACAACAAAATAACACTACAAGCAATTGAGTCTTGAATCATTTACTGGAATATTCTAGAATATGATGGACCAGGAAGCAGCTGATGGCAGAACCGATTTGGCCCCAAACCGGTTGAGACTAAGAGGCTATCTGGGGTCGGATGTTCCACCCAGTTCGAAATGCTCAGCAATAACTGAGTCTCAGCGGAGACAGGCAAACGAGTGTGCCCACGGGGGCCAGATATTATTCTGAATCCTCTCAGCCAATCACTTAACACCACCGTCCACAAATAACCTTGTGGGGCCCCACCCAAAACTCAAGGCCTTGCGGCAAAGTCAACAAACCATTTCTCAAGGAGCAACATTATCTCATTATTGGATTCCTGTGCCAAGAGAGGGATAGAGAGAAAGAGTGAAAGAGGAGGGGGAGGAGAGGAAGAGAGGGTGGATGAAGGGATGAGTAAAAAGAAAAACAAATGTGGGCAGGAAAGGTTATAAGGAGAAAGAAAGAGAAGCAGATGTCCAGAGTAGACAAGTTGTTCTATAAATACCCCTCCCTCTCACACTCCTCCAGATAGAACAAGTCTGGGCTTGATCCGGTTGAGTTCTGGCTGCTGGCGGGCCAGCCAGCCAAACGAAGAAAGTGGGCTCAACCTGTGGGTGGCAGTGATGACCATCCATCAACAAGCCTTTCACAACTCTGACATCATCCATATCATCACCTTGGATAATGAGTAGCTCTGGTATGCAAGGCATGGTCTGGGCCACCCCTCTAACACTATATACAGATATACAGTACATACAAATACAGTACACCCCTCTAACACTATGTACAGATATACAGTACACACACATACAGTACAACCCTCTAACACTATATACAGATATACAGTACAGCACACACAAAAATACTCACAAGCACAGAGAAAGAGAGAGAGTCAGAGAGTCAGAGAGAGACGGTATGAGAGAAAACGTCTAGTTAGGGTGACGAGACTTCAAAAAAGATCTCAACCTTAATTGGCCTCTAGTTTGCAGATAACTTTCCCTATATCTGAGAAAAAAAGAGCCTGTCCAATGAGCAGAGCAGACAGAAATTCAACAATGATACGTCGGTAATTGGGGGAAAGAGAAATGTGAAAAAGTTTTTTTGTTTCTGAAGAGCAACAAAAAAAATTCATTAAAAATACGTTCTGACTCAGTTAGTGTCACCATTGGCAACAAGCAGGAGAAGCAGTGTCATGATGTAGATGAAAAATCAGCTAAAATTATATTTTAGTTGGGAACAAAGATGTCATCTTGATGTCAAAATCAGAAATGATTTGCAATGCGTGAAAAGGAACTCGGTAAGGCAGTGCTCTCTTCTGGAAACTGAATAATGTGAATCAAGTGCTTTGAGCATATGCTGATTTGGAAGGACAAAAAGCAGCTGCTTCACTTTCAGTAGCCGCTTCACATGGCTATTTCAGAAAATGCACATGATTTAACAACAGCAGCAACATACAGTATATCTATGTCAAAATTGCAATGTTCCGTCCTAAGTGAACGTCCTTTTGAAAGATGCCACATGTTTTAATCCCATCACTTCAAGTAGGCCTATAATCACAAAATAGTTAAGGTGGCATGCATTTATATTTTAATTACAAAACAGAAATATACTGTACTTTTCATTTGGGTAGTTATCTCACAGAAGCACGTGTGCAAAGTAGGAAGCAATCAAGGAAAAAAGGACGGAGGGAAGAACATTGTAAAGTTGCGCTACAGCTACAGCAAGACCTACAGTGGAGATATTTGTGTGGGGATCAGCAACATCAGACAGACACTGGAGATATTTGTGTGGGGATCTACATCAGACCAACAGTGGAGATATTTGTGTGGAGATCAGCTACATTAGACCTACACTGGAGATACTTGTGTGGGGATCAACTACATCAGACTTATACTGGACATATTTTTGTGGGGATTTTGCATGAACAGAATAATCTTGCAGGGACTAAAGAGGACATCTAAAGTAATACACTATTGAACAAATTCACTGTATGTGTTGTACGGATAGTGCAAACATACTACACACACAATCACACTGTTCTCTGCATCTGCCCATGATTTAATATGCTTCAGCTTAAAAGATGACAGTATGTGTAGACTGATATGTTTATTACTAGTTTAACAGTTAGTACTTTATCACAAAACATGTTTTTCTCAAAGGGGTTGGCACAGAAATATTGCATAGAAACAATGATGTGTAAATCAGAGAACTCTCTCATCCAGTGCCCTGCCCAGATTACTTGTTTGATATGCCTTATTGATTTTGTGCTACTGTCTCTTTCACAAATGTGGTATTTAAACATATTACTAATTTGGGTAGGCCAATTCTATGCCATACTATGCATTGCAAATAGACTTGCCTTGAGGTTTAAATCCACATAAAAGGGCCAAGGCAACATGAGACCCAGAAATTGATTTTAGACAGCCAGACCTTAGGGTCAGTGCTTCATTGGTTGTAACCTCAGCAGTCTGAGACGATGCCAAGACACTTAAAATGCTATTTATAGATTTTATTAGCAATATTGAATTCTGCCTTTCTGGTTTTTAGCTAAATGTGTAGCCATTAAGTTGCCATACATGCCAGTGCAACCTTAATTCTGTATTACACAAAGGGTCCTAATTTAAATGTCTTAAATCTTAAATAAAATCTTAAATAAAATCCCAATTCCATAACAAGGAAAAACGTACTACTTTCCTCACTGCATAACATCGCTCATTTTAATTATGACAGCCAGCCTTCCGGAACATACTCGGTTTACAATATACTCATTTTGTTTGTTTGGTCAATTATTTATTTATTTGCTATTACATTATAGAAATGGACACAGTTTACGTAAGCACCTAGCTATGATGACAACCTCTCTACTCTAAAAATATCTGGGGACTGACAAGCAAGTGGAAGCATCTTGATCTGACTGCACTGAAACACCCCCCCTAAACATATCAGATTGAAGAGACAGCTGCTCCACACATTTCCAGTGGCTTGGCTTCTCTCTTATCTAGCCTTCACAGGAGAAGGCGCACCTCTCTCTAGCCCGTCATAACGTAAAAAGGCCATATCTCGTCCCCTCCCTTCCCTAAGTCATCCCCAAGTTGTTGTATCCAGTCACACTGAAATGCACCATGACATCAGTCCAGGGAACATATTATTCTTTTGCAAGTCAACAAATGTATTTTTCTGCTGTTTAACTACTCTGTAATATGCTGATTCATGTCCATATCATTTCTGGTGCTGTGGTAGGCACTATTAGAAATGTGTATGTATGATATTGTTTGCAGTGACAAATATACCATTTGTTAACTGCAATCAATTTAGTTAAAAGAGGTCAAAGTTTAAAATAGATCTTGAGACAAATCTGGGCCAACTAACACATATGTAATATCATATGACCTTAACCCGAACCCCCAGGAGTAGACGGAAACAGTACGCAAGGAGTTGTAAAGCAACTGTGAGACATACCACCATCTGCTGGTTACTAATGGTAGTGATTTCCAGCCAGCTCATAAGCCTATTATAAAAGAGGATGAATCCTGATATTGAGTCAGATTGTATTAAATAGACACAGGTTACCCAATTACAACTGTTCTGAGAAGATTTCTAAACTTTTCCATGCCCTCACCATTAATAGTGCAAATTTCTGATCAAGCTTTCCTGTGCAAGATATCTTTAAAAACACACATTTGTGAGGCAGCAGGTGCCAGTAACTTGACGTTATTTTATTCACTTAAGTATTTTTCTTCCATTTCTTTTCTATCTGGAGTCTCCTCTCCACACCTGGCCCCCACTTTAAAAAAAACAAGGACAGGCATGTAAACTATATTATTCAACTACTCACTCTTGCTATAAGCCAGGGGTCTCCAATAGGTCGGTTGGGAACTACCCAAAGCTACCTATCTGCTTAAAGTAGCTCTCCACCAGGTCAAAAGAAATATAAATAAAGCTCATAGTATAGTCACAATAGACCTGAAAACCTATATGAAATCAAATTTCAAGCTTTCAAATGTCAAGCTTTTCAAATTTCATGCACTTCAAGCATCCTGGCCTGTCATTTGTATTGCTCTCTCATTATGTTGGTGCACTCTATATGCTTCTTCATGGAAAATAAAGGGGCCAATAAACGTCTGAAAACATTTTTTCAAAAATTTAGATGACACTTTAGATGAGTGTTTTGTATGAGTGCTTTGTAGATGAGGTGTAAGTGTGTAAAATGGTAAGAATGTAACATCTAACTGTAGGACTACCAATAATACTGATGTAAAGTAGAAGGAGAGTAACTCTCAGTCATGTTGATTTTGCCAAAGTAGCTCTCAGAGGAAAAAAAGGCTGGAAGAGACCTGCTACTGGCCCTTGAAATGAACTTTAAAGTTTTTGAGTCCTTGAAAAGGTAAGCAAACACAGCATAAGCCTAAAATGAATGTCAATGTATTAATGCACAGACCTTGCATCATCCATCAGAATTGCGTAATTGTTGGTTATGAAAAATGCTGCCTTGAAAATGTCAACTACACTAAACAGTTTTGCATTGCAATATATGAGCAAAAGTGTGTTGACTTTGGCTGTTGTAAATAACCCTTTATGTTTATATTTGTTAGCTTTGTTAAACTTTACTTATGCTAATTATTTTTGAGCTTGTGAAGATAATGTATTGTCAACAACTGCATGCACAGAACAGGCCTACAGTAGCCTACTTGACAGGCAGTATTTGACTCTGTGAGAGTTGTTGAATGACCATGGTGAATAATGTTTCGGTAATGTTAGCTGGCCTGACCGATATTCCTACAAAAAGGCCAGCAAGCCATCAAAACTTCTTTTTCCATACCCTTCAAGGCCACAACATCTGTAAGCCCACCCACTCATGGCTCAACAGACCCATCCGGCAGTCTACTTCTGTGGAACTACAACCGTCATCCAGGATGTCTTGATTATATTGTATAGCTGTACTGGGAGGGAACCTTCTTTTACTGTCTATACAGGTAGCACACATCAGGGCATCTGGCTAAGTAATATTGAAAAAATAAGTTAGCATATTTACATTCCAACATTCCAACTACATTCCAGCTGCATTCACCGCAAAACAAGCCAACATTATAATGGTTACCACACAGAGTCAGTTTGGACCTGTCCTGATCATCTGGGATGCTCCTCTAGCCCGTCAATCTAGTCCTTCAAGGTTGCTACACCGGGCAGTTCAACTAATTTGGAGTATGTATGGCATGACAACTGTTTTAAACAACCTGTTGATATCTCTCTTTATTCCTCTGTCGTTACACACACACAAACAGCTGATCTCGCGTGATTTTTATGAGACCGCTGCGTTCTGAGAACTGCTGGTCCGCCATCACTGTGTAAAGACTGTAGACTAGTGGAGGGTGCCGGGAGGGTGGAGGTGTGACAACCACAGCGCAGAGGGTGGGAGAGCTAGTCCCCCGACATAAGTCCTGGGGGTATACTTGTACACGTTTTGTTTGTGACCCTTCAGCCCCAATAGGCTTTCATGTTTAAACAGGGACGACGCATTCACTAACATGTCCAACATGTCCAACCTGACCAAACCCACCAAGAAGGACACCAAGATGAGGATACGAGCCTTTCCTGTGAGTAGTGGCCCAAACCACTTATTTCTAGTGACGACAGCTTTGGAGATTTCATGTCAAATGTTCAGTAAAGGCCAGAAGGGCTGTAAACACATTTTTCCCGTAAGCGAACTGGGACAGCTAAGTAGCTATGCTGATTGTCTGGTGATGGAGGCGACTGGCTGCTTGCTAGCGAGCTAACGTTAGCTTGCTAGTTTGAGGCTGTGATGAAATAAAAGCCTGTCAATAAAACCCGAAGTGTCAAGTGGTAGGGTAACGTAACACGTTTTTAGGTCAAGCAACATACACAGTGACATGTGGTTTTATTTTTCTTAACTGAGTCTTAATTGATTATGCACAGTAGCTGGCATAAACTGATGAACTAACGAACGTGAGCTAGCGATTTGAGTTCACTGACTGAAGTTGGATTTGTTTTCTGGCTTGTAAGGTAGCATTACCTATGTAGTTAGTAAGGTGGTCTCAGTTCACACTGTCCAACTGTTCAGTCGTCGCAAGAAACGGAAAAGCTGGGGATGAAAAGCAGCCGGTTTAATATCAGACTTTGGAGAGTTGAATGACGTTAGCGTTAGTCATGCTTCCTGGTAGCAGTGGTGGCAAGATGCTTGGCAGTGGTTAGTTGTCAGCCAGTAAAGCTGACAGTGGTGTAGCGGTATAAACGATGGGCATGAGGTGGCTTGGCGGGCCACTGTCACTTTATGTGCGTTTTTTACGTTACTGCTTGTGCTCTTGTAATGTCATATACTAATGTCAGCTAGTTTAAACAATTCAGGTGAGGTGGGTACTTGCAGATGTTGCCAGCTTTAGGCGTTTTTTGGTATCATTCGAATGCTGTTCACTGCTGTTTTTGAAGTCTGCTCTCTATGTTTACATTGGGATTTACTAGACCAGCTTGTGATCTGTTATCAAATACATTTTATAGGGTGTGGAGTATTGCTGCTTAAGGCAAGCATTTTCCTCTGCTCAATAGGTTGCCCAACCTCTAATCTTGTTGTTTTTGTTACCTTGTTTCTGCTCAACCCAAGTAAGCACTTTGAACATGCCCATTGTGAACTCTGTGTTGACATAACACAATGACTAAATTCTACATAGAGCACTTGGTCTTGACCTTCATTATACCAGAGATTTAGATTCATTCATAGATTTCAAGAAAGCTATCCTTAATATCAGTGACTATTGTGTTACTTTAACATCTGAAACACAATCACAGAACAGTAATTGTGGCTGACAGGCCACATGTTGTGTGGGTATTCTCTTTGTCTCTGTCAGGCTGGAGTGTTATGTGTGTGTGTTTGTGTGTGTGTGTACACAGATGCTGACAGTCCTCAAAATCAGTGGCCACTGAAGTCCTGCTGACTTAATCTGCTGCAGCTTTGGCCGCTGTGTGATACACACAGTATGTGGTGCCTGCAACCAAATGACTGGTACACTGAACCTATCCCTCAGTTTAAGTCATGGTGACTCAGGTCTCTGTGCTTGCTGTGACTGCTGCAGGTGGCACGTGGCATCCTAATCAGAGCTTTACAAGTTCCAAGCCCCAGAGCCTGCCTGCCGACCTATCGGCTGGGGTTTTTCCATAATTGGCACCCATTCTGTCTCTCTTTATGTTTGTGCACATGCGTGTTGCTGCAGGAGTGGTTATAGCTGTATTCAAGTCTTACCTGTCAGCATGCATTCTCTATGCTGACAGGCATGCATCCCACTCCCTCCCAGCCCTAGCTTGTCTCCTTCCGCTGGTTGCTCTGGTATCTGCGTTGTCTGATTTGCAGTGTCACCATGACCATGAGTGGTACCTCAGCTACCCAAAGTGACCACAGCAGCACTGTCTGACAGTTTGAGTGAGTTTGGTCTGACTCTGTAAACCCAGTTCACCTCTCCTCATTTCCCCCATACACACACACACACGCACACACACACTACTCCTGCTACAGGGTAGAAAGCGCAGTTGCTGTGGACATTTCAGCGGCCATTACTCCTTATCTAATCCCTTGCCACCCCCTTGCAGGAGTGCATGGGGCTGATGAGAAGGGGAGGTGGGATATGCTTGCTTGCATAATACTCCCTGTCCCTGCAGTTTCTTTGCACAGGGTGGTTGGATGGTGTCCCCAGTCAGGATGCTCTGCTCTGTACTGGTAGGCTAGTTGGTTAAGTTGTTGACGTACGAGTTTCTCATTCAAGTTAGCAGGGGAGTTCAGATGCTGTGAGTGCATTCTTGTAGCTGGTGCGGCAGCTTCGTAGCCAAATATGAGGTTTAAGACTACAAATTTAAGCCTACGCTGATCTATTAAAGATGTTCACAATGAGGCATACTGTGTTATGAAGCCTCAAAACTAGTAAATGCCTATTTGTGTGAAGGGATTACTTTGTAGCTTCTCAATATGTGTGTGTGAGTCCTTTGTGTGTATTGGTTAAGTTGCAGAACCAGCAGTCCTGGCTGGTTATTTAGTATCAGCTGGGCCAGAAATACACAGATCTAAACATGCAGACTTTCCGTTTCTGCAGTGCATCCGCTGAACAGAAATTACATGAAATTGCTTAACATTCACTCTCATCACTGAACAATTAAAAATGTTACAGTTGTAATGTGTTGCATTTTCAGTAAAGTTCTAGTTTCTATAAAATATGGATGCTAACAACATGATGTGATTTGGTGTAATCTTTTCTCAGATCATCCTTTGTAAGATCTAATGCTCTTATAGTGAAGTGAACTTGTGAGCTATTACTAAGTTTGACCTATGCTTAGGTGGTTGTCTGTACACAGTAAATGGCATGTAGCTTTTTAAATGTCACAGAATGGCTGAACCTCTTGCCAGACTTTGATCCCTGTTCGGTTGACGTTATAATATTGTATTAGGCCTGCGTCCTGTCTGGTGAATGTTAGGCCTGTATTAACCTTTTGTTTTGTCTCAGTCTTTCCAGCTTGTTGTCTGCGTGCACTTGTCTATTTGTTCTGTCGTTCACAGTGTGACCTATAACTTGCAAAGCTTTGGCCGTCTCTCATCTGATTCACTGATAAAGCCAGACAGTCTTCTGTAAGATAAGAATTTAAACCCTCAATAGTAGCTGAACCGGTCAGGAGCACAAGAACAGTCTGTTGAAAAATTAACAGGATCATTCTGTCTGTTGTGACAGTGAAAACAGCTGCACTACTGTGTCAGTCTGTTATCATTTGGAAACACTAGCCTGACTTTAATTGCTAGGAATACATTCTCAGTAAAGGTAAATCACTTAGGAGGCTTGGTAGAATTTCCATAACTTGGCTGGCATTGTTGTAAGTAGAGGAATTTCTGGCCTATAGGCGTTTGTTAAAACTTAGCCTAAATATTTGCCATTCCTCACTAACAGTACTTTTCGATCTGAGGTAGTTGCAGCTGTCTTAGAGAGGGAGGAAATACAGCCCCCAGTAGAATATTATTATTTTGAAGTGGTGCATTAACCTTTGCACACACAGAGCAGTAGCCTACAGTACCCTGAGATTAGGCTTGCCTTTATAAATAGACCAGTGCCACAGAAAATTGCTATCAGCTCAATTGAATGTAGGCTAACACTGGCTTGTGCCTCTTTGTGCCATTATACTTGCTGCCCCCTTCTCAGCAGTTGCACTTCAGAAGGTTGAAGTGTGCCAGTCTCTCTCTCTCGAGCAAGCTATTTCACTGTGGCTATTTCACAAACTAGGCCAGTTTGGCCTGGCCTAACCATAGCCTAGTTGTACTTCCGCTTCATAACAATGGCCTTTCCATGGAGCTCTGTAGAGGTTGTTTGACACGTTGATCTAGAGATTACAGTGGCATTCAACAGATCTTCCAGAGCAGCGCTTGACTAGACCTTTACTTATAGGGATGATGATGTAACAATAGTGGTAGCTTGGTCCATGGTGGTACCATGTCTTCTCTCTCAACTCAACTCCACTGTTGACACTGGAGGAGAGGAAGAATGGCTTGGTGTCACCGTCACTGCTGTTTCACAAGAGAAGGAGGTCGTTGTTTCCTTTTCAGACTTCAGACTCCGTGTGGTTTATAAACATGAATGTGTCATTACAATTTACAGTTTAGGTAGACCTAATTCATGCACCCGAGTACACCTTGGCATCTTTTTTTAAAGAGCCAAGTGCGATAAATGAAAAGAAATGGGAATGTGCTTTGTGATGTAGCAATAGATGAATTTGTCATTTTATCTCACTAGGGCATATTGTAGTGTAAGTATAGTAACAATTTAGTCATTTTTGTTGACAAACACTTAACTGTCGTTTTAATGGCTGCTCAGTTGAACTTCTATTTAGTTTGTTAACTACAGTAATAAAGAATTAGGGCCACTTCATAATCACATGACTTGAAATCTTGTGTTCCTTTCATGTGGGTCTAGATGACAATGGATGAAAAGTATGTGAACAACATCTGGGACCTCCTGAAGAACGCCATCCAGGAGATCCAGAGGAAGAATAACAGCGGCCTGAGCTTCGAGGAGCTCTACCGAAACGCATACACCATGGTGCTTCACAAACATGGCGAGAAGCTGTACACAGGACTGCGAGAGGTTGTCACTGAGCACCTCATAAACAAAGTAGGTCCCTGTGTCGCAACAGCTCTCCCTCCCATCACACACTCAGAGCACAGAGAGGGTTAAAGAAAAGCAAGACAGAGTGTGACTCAAGATATCATGAACAGAGTAAACATATCCATCACCGGCCAAGTGTTGTTAGGGAAAGAAGTTCCATCCTCTGCACATTGCATTTACAGAGCCTCAGGACTGAGTGAACGACTGACAGCCTTAGGACTGAGCAAACCCCTGAGCAGATGGAACCACTTTTGTCTCTTCTTTTGTTGAGTTGGGCCCAAATGGCACACTAGACAACATACTGTACGTACAAGGCCATATGTAAACTCTTCAGTCTAATTAAGCTCATTTGATCTTACCAGCCTTTGTCCAAACTCTGATGAGCCATACGTTAGCTATTAGGCTCAGTTCATGCCCAGAAACTTGTTGATATACTTTACCTGCCATTTAAAGTAGCCTAGAGACCACAGTCTTCCTTGACTGATGTAAACTCACAAATGCTGTCTGAATTTTAAATAAGCAATGTCTTGTCATAGTAGTCTACCACCCGTCAGCGCTGCCACACCTTTGTGTCTGGCCTCAGTCACTAAATTCTGTGGAACCAACTTCCTCTGTTGTTTTAATTGTTCCATCACATGTGCCTTGACATTCACAGAAAATGTCAGCCATTGCTGCGGGCATCCTCTCGCACTGGTTTCAGGGTGCAATAATAATTGAGGGGTGGATGATGCAATCACAGTAGGGTGGGTGGGACCAAGTCTCCTTACCTGACACAATAACATGTTGTCTTCTCCGCCTCCCCACCCTAACAGGTAAGGGAAGACGTCCTGAACTCCTTGAATAACAACTTCCTGCAGACGTTAAACCAGGCGTGGAATGATCACCAGACAGCCATGGTCATGATACGAGACATCCTCATGTATATGGTTGGTATTGCAAACAAACAATTGTCAAATATCAGTTAATTGTTTTTATTTTTATTTTTTGGGCTCCTGGGAATTTGGGAGTTGTCATTGCATTGGGCTAGCTTGTAGGACTACAGGCCCTCTGTTTGAGGTACAGTCCCTCAAAGGGGAAAAAAGGTGACCTTTTTTATTGCATAAGCAGATAAGTTTTGTTGTGTTATGACTTTCTATTCTTAAGTTAATGAGCCAAAACATGGAAACCTGTAAGGACGGTTCCAGAGCCGAATCTTTTGAAAATGCAACGCTTATGTTGCAGCAAGTAAAGACAAACCGAGGCCCTGTTTACACGTATCTAGATGTTTAGATGTTAGTCTAGATGTTATAAACAGATAATGTTTTTAAATCTGTTTGGGCCTCTTGTTTAGGCTACATGTAAACAGAATTTTAATCACCTTAAACAGATATTTTTAATTTTTAATTTTTTAAATTAAAGCGTAAACGGTAACATTTCAGATTAGGGTACACATATTCACTATTAACTAGCAGCTTATTAACATACTGGCCATTTGTTAGCTATTACAAGTCATTATTCTGCATGACCTTATTCTACCCATAATAGACCATTAGCTTGAATTTCTCTAATATAAACTCCTAATTACTGCTTATTCATAGTAAGTAAGTTAGTTGTTCTATATTAATTATGATCTCAATATGCTTTGCTCTGTAAGGGGCTTATAAGGTGGTAGTACAACAGGAACAGTTATTCTCAGGAACAGTTATTTACAATCAAAAAGACATAATTAGGACTGTTTTGGACACTATAAGGCGCTTGGAGTTTTGGGTTTTGTTCCTATGAATAGATCTTTTCTAAATATTATTGAAGAAGAATAAATGTTCCTGTTGTACTACTGCCTTACAGCTGCTAATTAATGGTGAATATGTGTACCCTGATCTAAAGTGTTACCGTTATTTTTTTTTAATTGCATTTATGCGGAGCTTCAGGCCTCAGTGGGTTTGGATGGGATTTCTGTGAGTGAGGAAGGTGGAGGTTGGATGGTGGTTGTAGGTGGTGCATGACTGTAAGGTGTACGGTAAGACCAGAGGCCATTCAGCGGCCACGGAGCTGCAGGCATTCTCTCCTGTCCTCAGATTACACTTTTCACCCTTTGGGTTAGCTCCCAATGTTTCTTAATAGAAAACACACACACACACACACACACACACACACACACACACAGACCACACACACACACACCACACACACACACACCCACACACACACCCCCTCACACTCTCTCTCTCTCTCTCTCTCTCTCTCTCTCTCTCCTCTCTTTCTTTCTCCTCCCACACACATGCCCATGCACTCTTGCACAAGACCCAGCTGATCTCCTGCTGTGGGTTAGTCTTGCATAGCCAGCTGACCTCTGCAATGCAAGACAAGAATACTAATCAGAAGCAACAGTTTTCTAATCAACGCTACTAACCTTTACATAACCCTCACCCTGTTCTCTTCTTGTGTTGTGTGTGTGTGTGTGTATATGTGTGGTTTGGGATCGTTGGAGTGTCTATGTTATGAGTCAGTTTGACGCACAGCATTTGTTTTTGACCGAAGGCATCATTGATGAGGCAGCTGGTTCTTCTTTCAGTGCATAGAACATTTTCGCCATACTTAAGTGCTGATCAGCACTTTTTGCAGTTTATGGCAGAGAATACTAGGATACGTTCAGGAACGTCCTGACCCAGTTCAGCATTTCTGTTTCTATGCGCTGAAACTTTCTGGGAGTAGCATGGTACTTAGAGTTTGAAATTACTGCCTAACCGTCTCTCTCTCTCTCTCTCTCTCGCTCTCTCTCTCTCTCTTGCTTGCTCGGTCGCTCTCTCTCTTGTTCTCTTTCTTTCTCTCTCTCTCTCTTTCTGCAGGACCGGGTGTATGTGCAGCAGAACAATGTGGAGAATGTGTATAACCTGGGCCTAATCATCTTCAGGGACCAGGTGGTACGCTACGGATGCATCCGGGACCACCTTAGACAGACGCTCCTGGACATGATCGCCCGCGAGAGAAAGGGAGAGGTGGTCGACAGGTGTGTGTGTGTGTGTGTGTGTGTGTGTGTGTGTGTGTGTGTGTGTGTGTGTGTGTGTGTGTGTGTGTATTTGTATGACTGTTTGTATTGGTGCTGCGGATTTGTGGAGGATACAGTGCTGTGTGTGCGTTTGTGTGTTTGTACTAGGATAGACACAAACCAGATGTGTTTTGTCATGTGTACCATCCATAAGGATCTCCAAGCAGTAATAATGGCAAAGGAGTGACATTAGCCACAGAGTGAAAGATCTTTGTGTTTTGACCATTGGTGTGTTGTATATGTGAGTGGACATGCTCAGGAATCTCTGCTGAATAATAGCCATTAATGTGTTTATGTTTGTTGATATATGTGTATAGAGACAGCTAGTCTCTAGCCATCTACAGAGCTCAGCATTCCCCTCCTCTATCCCCGTTTGTGTGTCTCGCAGGGGAGCCATCCGTAACGCGTGCCTAATGCAGGTGATCCTGAGTCTGGAGGGTCGGGCCGTGTACGAAGAGGACTTTGAGTCCCCCTTTTTAGAAATGTCTGCAGAGTTCTTCCAGGTGAGCCTTCACCAAATTCACCAAATTTTAGACAATTCAGTATAGTTCATTTAGCTTAAAATAATTTGGTGATCTGTATATTTGTGTGCACTATGTTGTTCTATAGAGCTTTTTTTACATCTTGCCACACTGTTACTTTTTTTGATATTTTTTTTTTATTTGTATTAAAAATAGACAATAGAAAATTCCTACATTGTTTTTTCTTCAAGAGAGATGTTTTCAAATTGCAGCCTAATATTTAACTGTTTAAACTGAAAAGCAGTCTATAGCTGTATATTACCTGTAGAAACATGACTTTTTGTTCATTTCAGTAACAATCACTGCAACAGGCTTTTTTCTGTAATGCTCCGACCTATTATTCAGTTTTCTCGAGGAATTGAATAATGCATAGCAGAAGACTGTTTGTTTGAATTTTGTTGTTGATATGCAGTCCCTAATCATCAAAACATCTCCATCATATACAATACAGTGTATATACTATGATGAAATTTAATGTGATTTGAATACTTTAATTATTTTTTGCTTTTCTGTTGTTAGATGGAAAGTCAGAAGTTCCTAGCCGAAAACTGTGCCAGTGTTTACATTAAGAAGGTGGAGGCGCGCATCAACGAGGAGATCGAGCGGGTGATGCACTGCCTGGACAAGTCGACGGAGGAGCCAATCGTGAAGGTGGTGGAGCGCGAGCTCATCTCCAAGCACATGAAGACCATCGTGGAGATGGAGAACTCAGGCCTGGTCCACATGCTCAAGAATGGCAAAACAGAAGGTCAGTGTACCATGAGTCACAAGCTATTGTTGATGTGTGCTAAAAGATAAAGTTAAAAAGAAGCATGTTGTTGTTTTTTTAATTTGTTTGTTTGTCAGTTTGTTGTGGGTAGATTACTTAAGAAATACCACGTGGATACTAAATTTCACATGCTTGTTGGGAGTTTCAGAGGGCATTCTCATAAAATGATGAGAAAAATATTTCTGAATAGTGTATAGTGTAAAAGCATCAGTAGGATCAGTAGGAAGAATTGCTTGGCCAGTGTTTGATTCATGAACCCTTCCTTGAGAGTCTGTGTGAGTCAACTTTACAAGTGCAGTAATCTGTAGAACTGGGGCTCTTAGTGGACCCCCTCCAGGCTTGGGACGATCAGAGCCCAACCTTAATCACACACATCACAGCCCTGTGCAGCCAGGACCAGAGAAATTAGGCATGAGTGAACACGAGTGCCTAGTTAACAATGTCTGTGTGTGTGTGTGTGTGTATGTTGTTGTCGCCTTTGTGACAGACCTGGGCTGCATGTATAAACTGTTCAGCCGAGTGCCAAACGGACTGAAGACCATGTGTGAATGCATGAGCGCCTACCTGAGGGAGCAGGGCAAGGCCCTGGTGTCAGAGGAGGGCGAAGGCAAGAACCCTGTGGATTATATCCAGGTACTCATTCTCTCTCTCTCTCTCTCTCACACACACACACACATGCACACACACATCTAGGCATGCTGTAGTTTAGGGGAATTCTAATTTCCCAGCATTATATGTGCTGTATGTTTTTTTTTTTTTTTTCCCCTTGTCAAAGAACCCCCCAGACCTATATCATTTATTTAGTGTATCTCTGAACAAACAGGAAACAGGAATATTGTTTTTCCCCAAATTCCTGTCTTTTTTGGTAAATAAGATACAAGAGTGCTAATGGCAGAGCAGGAAATGCTCTTTCTGCTGTACCCTGTTATTGGGAATGAAGAGGAATCATATTCTTAATCACATCATATTCTTAATGCACTTTTAAAGGACAAAGCAATTTCTGCTGTAGAAAACACACGTTCCTCTGACATTTCGGGGCACTTGGATGGGTTATCTGTGAGCCCCCGGTTAGTGGGGGCAGAAAACTGGGTTAATTCATCACTGTTTAAACTAAAGGTCAGAATAATCACCTAGGGCCTTGTGCTGCTGGCTAATTCTGATCTGTCATTCATCAATGTTGATTATACTCTGTCTCTCTCTCTCTCTCTCTCTCTCTTTCTCTCTCACTGTCTACCACTCTCTCTCTCTCTTCTTCATCTTTACGTGTCTTCTCCCCCTCCTATTCTCTTCGTTCTCTCCACCATTGCTCTTGTCTGTCTGTTTCTCTGTGTGTGGCTTCCTCCTCCTCTCTTTTCTTCACTCTTCCTCTCCCACTGCCCCTCTTTCTATTCTCTTCCCCTTCTTCAATGTCTGGTTACTCTTTCTCACTCCTCTCTCAATGCATTTCTCTTTGCTTCTCTCTCTCTCTCTCTCTGTCTCTTCATCTCACTGTCAATCTCCTTCTTCCCAACTCCTTGCTTTTTCCAGGGTTTGTTAGACTTGAAGACGCGATTCGACCACTTCCTACAGGAGTCCTTTAACAACGACCGGCTCTTCAAGCAGACCATCGCCGGTGACTTCGAGTACTTCCTCAACCTCAACTCTCGCTCGCCCGAGTATCTCTCCCTGTTCATCGACGACAAGCTCAAGAAGGGAGTCAAAGGAGTAAGTCTCACAGCAGCAGTCTGCCTGTTAAGTCTTCACAATTGAGTCTGTAATCATTCACTGATTCAACGCCAGAACCAAACCCAATCTCTGGCACGAAAACCAATTTTTGGTTTTAGTTGTACCCTATTTTACCCCAACCTGACTGTTAGACCTAAGCCTCTCTAACATGTGGCTTATCCATCTTGATGTAACCCCATCATGATAGAGGTCAGATTTAGTTTGCTTAGAGCTAACTTATTTTCTGTCAAGTGCCAGTCCAGGATCTTTATGGGTGGATGGTTGGTGTGCCTGAATTGCTGTGTGCATAAAGGCAGAATACCTGAATAGAACATTTTGCTTCAGCCGTAAACTTACCCTCAGCCACGACTTGTAGTGTAGTTCACAGTTTCATCAGTAACAAGAGGAAAGGGGACCAACTCTGTATCTAGTGTAAAGGGGGTTCTGGGCCAGAATCACTTTGGAGCCACCCTCTTTCTGTACAGCTGTCAGACCCAGGGCTGTGCTACTTAGAAAGCAGCAGTAAACGGTTCCTGTGTCATGACCTGTTCAGAGCTGCCTCCTAGTGGGAAGCTGATGAAGGACACATGGCAGCTCACAGCATCCGAGCTGCAGGAGATCTTTTAAAAAGGCCCTCAGTGACAAAGGCCTAGTTGACAGACAGAGGAATTTCTGTTGCAGGACCTTAGCTCTCACTTGTTTATATTGGCGGTCATCTCGCTCTGCTTGACCCCCTCAGTGTTTCTCTTCCTCTCACAGTTTTGACTTTTGTGTTACTGGTGTTACCAAGCAGAATTGTGCTGTAGAAATGCTCTTTCATTAATCAATTTTGTCCTTGTTCTGTGTGTGTGTGTGTGTGTGCGCGTGTGCTTGTGCTTGTGCGTGTGCGTGTGTGTGTGTGGTGTGCGTGTGTGTGTGTTTGTGTGTGTGTGTGCCTGTGTGTGTGTGTGTGTGTGGGCGTGCAGCTGACAGAACAGGAGGTGGAGTCCATCCTGGACAAGGCCATGGTGCTGTTTAGGTTCATGCAGGAAAAGGATGTGTTTGAGAGGTACTACAAGCAGCACCTGGCCAGAAGACTCCTCACCAACAAGAGCGTCTCGGATGACTCAGAGAAGAATATGATCTCCAAACTCAAGGTCAGAATGGATGTATAGACTCTACCATTAAAGTGTAATATGTCATAGTGCTGTGTTAGAATATCTGATTAATCTGAATCAACGTCATAAATGGGTGTGTTTTGGACATATTTATTAATGGAATTGATAATATCTTGCTAATTTAAATCACATTGAAAAATAGTCTTTCTGTCACTGTAATGCTTTTAACCTTTTTAAAGGACTGCTACCTGAAGCCACCTTTGTTGTCCCAGGTGCAATCCCAGGATGCATTGTGTGCTCATGTCAGTGCCGTTGCCTTGCTCTTTGTTTGTTTTGTTTTTAATTCTGGGCCTTCTTCTGCCGTTGGATTGGGATTTGTGCTTCTGAAATGTATCATAGCTTTGTTTTACTGTTGTATGTGTGTGTGTGATTCGGTCCTCTTCTGTGAGGTTGTGTTGGCTATGGGCTGATGAGGTGTTTGTGATGTCCGTCTGCAGACTGAGTGTGGTTGTCAGTTCACCTCTAAACTGGAAGGAATGTTCCGGGACATGAGCATCTCAAACACAACCATGGACGAGTTCCGCCAACACTTGCAGTCGACCGGCGTGAGTTTTTCACACACATGCACACATTCATTAAGTATTTACTGAGATTCGTTTACAGCCACTGACTGAAATGAACAAAATTGGAACACTACTGTCTTGGTGCAATCACAATAGATGATTTCAAATGTAACTACGGTTCAGAATCCTCACAGGGGAATAGAGCTGGATATTAAAAGGAACATATGAAATTGTCTCATTTATTAACCTTTTGCAGCACCATGATACGTCAGGTTAGATGTGTGTGTGTGTGTGTGTGTGTGTGTGTGGTGTGTGTGTGTGTGTGTGTGTGTGTGTGTGTGTGTGTGTGTGTGTGTGTGGTGTGCTGTGTGTTCTACAGGTGTCCTTAGGAGGTGTGGACCTCACTGTAAGAGTCCTCACCACAGGCTACTGGCCCACACAATCAGCCACACCCAAGTGCAACATCCCCCACTCTCCTAGACATGCATTTGAAGTCTTCAGAAGGTAGAGTTCTACACTACAGCTAATCTGTAATAAACACCACTGTTACATTATTAATACAATCTGACACCCACCCCAACACACACACACACACACACACACACACACACACACACACACACTTATCCCTCTGTGTACATTCCTCCTTCAGGTTCTATTTAGCCAAACACAGCGGTAGGCAGCTAACCCTACAGCACCACATGGGATCAGCAGACCTCAATGCCACCTTCTACGGGCCTATCAGGAAGGTGTGTGTCAACATAATCTCTCACGCGCATGCACACACAACTTAGATACTTTTGTGATGACACAAAAGCACATTAATATGCGTAGACACGCACACACTCTTCAAAATAAGGCAAGGATCGCACACATCAAGCCGCAGCGTCCCCAAAACGTGTTCTTTTGCTGTGCACCTGACAGGAGGACGGCTCTGAGGTGGGAGTAGGCGGAGCCCAGGTGACGGGCTCAAACACACGCAAGCACATCCTCCAGGTGTCCACCTTCCAGATGACCATACTTATGCTCTTTAACAACCGAGAAAAGTTCACCTTCGAGGTATTTGCTGCAGGGACCACCACTGCCACGCACTTGCTCACACTTATCAGTCAATTGATCCTGCGCAGATCTGAGTGTAAGACTTATAGTTGGCCAGGGCTTAGATGTGAAGCACAAACTAAATTAGGTTGTTCTAATGTCCACGTCTCTACTGTGGCATTAATTGAATGTTAAATGAGAATAACCAAATAACCATCATTTCCTACAGGATAATAAAGTATTTATCCATCTATCTAAATGCTTTATCTAATCCAAGGTAGTAGGGCAACACATACGCCATCCTCTATTTAGATATATAGACATTATATAGACATTATGCCAAACTGTATTTAGTTTCTAGAGAGTTGTAAAGGGTGAATTGCTGAGGGTGTGGTTGCCCCATTGTGCCTGCAGGAGATCGGCCAGGAGACGGACATCCCAGAGCGGGAGTTGGTACGGGCGCTGCAGTCTCTGGCCTGCGGGAAGCCCACGCAGCGGGTGCTCACCAAGGAGCCCAAGTCCAAAGAGATCGAGAATGGCCATGTGTTTACAGTCAATGACCAGTTCACCTCCAAACTGCACAGAGTAAAAATTCAGACAGGTGAGGAGCCAGTGAGTTCACAGTGATGAACACCAGCTATGATTATAATGACGATAATATGAATGTTCCTGCAAAATGAAATTAATAACTGTAAATATGATGTGCATATTGACCTTTGCAATATACACATTGACTCTTTTCAATGCCAGTATGTATTTGAGATCATGAGCAGTTGGTCTCTCTGAAAGTAGAATTAAAATAGACAACACAGTTTGCTTTACCTCATTCTAATAAGCTGTTATGGCCACTCCACTGTAGTAATACATCCTACATTATGTGTTCATGTTTTGATACTGAAAACCTCTGTAGACTACTTTCTCTACTGTAAAGAATTGATAAAGAATCGGACCGATAAGCATCAATAATGATAAAATCCTATCAATTCCCACCCCTAATAAGACTCTGACACTGATAGCTGTTTCGCACACTAAAGGAACTGCAGATGTACTTAACTAGTGCCTACATTAGTCGATGACATGACCCGAAGGGAGGGTGGAAAGATTAGGGCAGAAAATGCTGGTTAGTTGGAGGAGTTGATCCTGAATAGTAGGCTTTGTGACTGACTAGGTTACACCTGTTTGTTAAGTCTTGACCATCTTCATGCCCTTTGATGCTGGTGGGCTCAAGCGTTCCTGTTCCTGTGCTGTGAATTTTCTTCTCTGCTGTTGAGTCATGTCAGTAATCTGTCTCTACACCTTGCCCCAGTTGCGGCTAAGCAGGGCGAGTCAGACCCTGAGCGGAAGGAGACACGGCAGAAGGTGGATGATGACAGGAAGCATGAGATCGAGGCAGCTATCGTCCGCATCATGAAGTCCCGCAAGAAGATGCAGCACAATGTTCTAGTAGCAGAGGTCAGTTGATACACAGCAGTACAACACACACACACACACACACACACACACACACACACACAGCTAGAAACATGCTTGATTTCTTAACACTGATTTTGTAAAATCAGTTCTCGAGAAGAGTTAATAAAGTTAAATAATCAGTTTCTGTACTTTGTTTTGCCATCTCACATTTTGTCCGTCTTCCCATTGCAGGTCACACAGCAGCTGAGAGCCCGCTTCCTCCCCAGTCCTGTGGTAATTAAGAAGCGTATCGAAGGACTTATCGAGAGGGAATACTTGGCACGGACGCCTGAGGATCGTAAAGTGTACACCTACGTAGCGTAGGGTGCACTGGACGCCAAGGATTGGCTTGGCACAGATGGAGTGAGCTATGAAGAGAAGGATGAAAAAAAAACAAAGAAAAAGGAAAAAAAAAAGTTCTGGACTGTTCTTCGCATGAACTGGAAAGATACTTAGAAATGTGAAGACCTGCAGGGAAGCACTTCTGTCTCCCTCGTTAAACATACCACTAATCCATAAAGCCTGACCGACAACGGAATCAACACACAGAATAATAAACAGTACATTAGGTGTCGTAAGTTACTTTGCAATCAGGCAACTCTGCTTCCTGAGATTCAACATGGATGAATCCAGCTTCAAGCCTTTCACTGTTTTATCCCTATAGAGATCAACTTATAAAATCCCATGGCGAAATGTGAATGCACATTTTTTTGTTTTGTTTTCAATATTGTACAAAAAATGCAAAGAAAATTAATTATTAAAAAAAACACAAAACAAAGGAGCAAATGTGGATTGCTTTCAAAAATTAAAAAAATAAATAAAACAAACTTAGAAAAACAAAGTTAATATTGAATTCTTGTATATGCTTAAGACTTCATGAAGCATTGTAACAAACTTGTCCTCCATTTTGAATTCACTTGGTGGTGACAGCACTGATGGCACTGTAGTCACAAGTCAATGCCCCGACTGAGATTCCTCTTCTGCTCCCTTTCTTCACAGAAAACAACAGCTCAGCTTGGCAAACAGATGTGCCTAATAAAGTTTATGATTTAAACACAGATCACAGATTTTTTAAGGTATTGGGCTATATTATGGCCAATGCATCTATGTAACTTTGGGATTATCTGCAGCCAAATTTCACTGATATATGAATGTATGTCTATCTATCTCCAGAAGGTGGCATACTACCATGATGCATGTGTGTGTTTCACTAGGAGCAGAAGGAACAAGGTTTTGGGTGTGTTGAGTGAGTCACACTAGATGTTCACACACACGCACACACACACACACACAACACACACATATATATATACACATATATATATATATACACACACACTGATTTAAGGAGGTCAGTCTTTTCAGATAATTATTAATCATTATTGTAATCTGTGGTTTTATGTGTTAAATAGTCTAGTCTATTTAAAGAAAATTTGCATCACCAAGCAATTTACAGTTGTTTATGACATTGGAAACTGAGTGTAAATAAGGTTGTCAGAAAAAAGTCTCACAATGAAACGTAATTGCAGTGTTCAAGCATGCAACAAAAACTCACAGTGATCCCATTTGTTGGTCCTTAAACTGGGTGGTAGTTACATTAGGTAAGTATGACAATCATATTCTACAGTGTACTACCCTGTGACTGCAGTAAACTGCCAGTCATTGACTGCTGTGCACAGAGAATTATGTACACTTAACCAGTGTGAGGATGCCAGATAACTGGATATAGGCCTGTTCTGTTAAATTTATATTGAAAGTATGAATTTGCACTTTTATGGGACGGAATCCTCTCCATACAGGTGAGTAAATAATTTTATTCTTTTTTTTTAGTACAGGGTGCATTTTAAACAATGATATGTTCAGTCATCAGCAGTCGCCAATCATATAACCTACTGAATAACAGTCGCAAATTCATTGGTACCTCCTTTGATATGTGCTTGGTAGTTTTCGATAAGGGTAAGTTAGTAGGTGACAAAGCCTATCAGTCTTATAAAGCCTTTTTGATGCAGTCCTGTGGACCCTCTGTGATCTCCACAACAGGGCTGTTGAGCTGTGAGCGCCCGGCGCTGGGCTGGACCCTCTTGGCGAGTGCCTCCAGACGGACCATGAGGGCCCGGGCTTTCTCCCGGGAGTAACGCGTCCAGGCCAGGGGCAGGTGCACAGGGACCATCCTCCTATCTGCAGCCAGAGACACACACAATGTTATGATTATGCCATGTTATGATTTTTAAAGAACAAGGAATTTTTGAAAATAGCAATTTCATGATCCACAGAAATTGGAATAAAAATGGAAAACAGATACTGCTTATTAATAAACTTGCTTTTTCACAAAAGGTTAGAAGTACATGCCAAGGATTAAACACTCTAAATTGAATGATATTCCAATGAATAGATATAATAAATGTTTTAGTGTTAGTATAATGTCTACGAAATAGCAATGCTTAGTGTTCAAAACAGGCTGTTCAGATGTCAGACCAGACCCACCCTGGAAAAATTTGCCGCTGGGCGTCCGAGGTGCCGTTGGGGAGATGGCTAGCCAGATGACCGTGTCAGCACCCTGCTCAGGGCTCCGCAGCCGACGACGCAGCGTCTCGTAGAAATCAGACATTGCCATGGCGACCGCTGCCCAAACAGAGGCCAGTCAACCAATCAAATCTAATGTGGAATCATTCATAAAGTGTGACGCCATGCAGAAGAACATAACTGACTCAAGTTCAGAAGAACATAGCAAGTTCTGCTGATGACACACTGATGATTTCTGTAATATATAGAAGACTGTCTGATGAAAGTCAAGTAAATGCTACTCTCTGATTTCATGAATACATATGACTCCTTGTAAGAAAATATAATTTACTGTGTGTATTATATGTATAACAATATTACAGCAGGCTATAAAATGTGTGTGATGCATACCTGGGGTATCTGACCACCCTGGGTGCATAGCAGAGAAGTGAATCCTGGGATACGCTGAAGCCCACTCCTCTGTCATCACCACCTGCTGTCTCTGTAGTCAAAAAACAACAGCCAAGCATTAACAGAACACAACTACGTGTCTGAAGTGCATTCACAAACTCCTTCTGTGATCCTAGGAACATTGTGACTTTGTGCCATGCCTTGTACCTTATTCTGTGCATAGACCATTGTGCTATCGAAGGATCTTTTTTCAGTCTGCAGGTCTGTGATGCGAAGTTTCTGAACCAGCATTCCTCCAGAAGATACAGTGATCTGGCAGTGTGCGGATATACATTAGGATTAACATTACGATTTACATTACAATTACAGTTGTGGAAAGACCTTGTATCTGGCTGTTATGGGATTTTGTAGACTGTACATCAGATATGGCAAAGCGGATCAAACGCAGGTCAATTCCTCAGTGCATTCCTACCTCTAGGAAGATAAGCAGTGTGGCCTGATAAAAAAAGACACTCCTTGGCTTACTGTAACTGGCTTTCTGGCTATCTCAGCAGCTAGGTAGAGATGAATATCTTTGCATAGTTTAGTGTTTTGTAGCTATTTTAATGCATAAATTAAATTATGTGTTCCCTAGAGTAGCATACCAGTATTTGAAAAAGGAGATAATTTGCCACACTTTTATGAGCTGAATACCACTTCTTTCCATTTAATCAACAATGCAATGTCTCACCACTATTACTTAAAATAAAAAGCTATAATGATCTTATCTCAAAGGCACAATTAGGAAATACACACTCAATAAATCTGTGCTTTCTCGTTCATATGGGTTGTTTACATTTCTCCTCAGACAACAAGGCAAGTAAACAAAAATACAAAAGGATGGAGGCAGTGAAAAGCAAGACAGATGCATGGATTGTAGTGACACATAAAGACTTGACTATAGTTTGACCATGTCAGTATTTGTATTCATGAGAACTCACTACTCTAGGTTCACTGCTCCTTTCCAGAAGAGGTATCAGGCCTTTGGTAAGGATATACACTCCTAGAGAAAAAGGGAGAGTACAGAGGATGTTTGGGGAAAGAAAAACACACAAAACACTGACATCTGCAGAATGTATAGACCAGTAAGGAAGCTTCTCTTCAGCAGATGACCTCTTTGGGCCTCTTACCCAAGGTGTTGATGGCAAAATTTTTCTCAAAACCTTCACAATTCACCTCTCGTTTGAGCACCATGCTCCCCGCATTGTTGATCTATCAAACAGATAGATGACAGGGAAATACTTTCATTATCCATGGGAAGATAGATAGATAAAAGAAGACATAAGAAAATTCTAAAATCCTTAAGCTTTCACAACATGGCATACACATGACATACATACATTATGAAAATACAGAGAATAAATCCTATAATATCTGCCTTTTAGTGTACTAATTTGTTTGGTGTGGACGTAATGTGGAATGTGCAGGAGGATGCTATGACAACCCTCGTGCAAAAGTGTCAGTGCAAGTACATTTCCAGTGCAGGGTCTGTTCCAGGCAGGGTATAAGCAAAAGTAAGCTACACATTACAAAAACAAAGCACTATAAAAAACACACAAAAAAACACTATAAGCAGTTAAGAAAGTGGTGCAAAAGCTTAGTCCAGTCATACAGAAAAGAGTAAAAACTGAAAAGATGTTGGAATAGAATGGGGGGGGGTTCTGTGCAATGGACTAATATAGCCCAGTAAGAGTCCAGAGATAGTTCAGGACAATCTTGACTTGGGTAGGGTAATTAAAAAGAAAAGTAAAAAGTAGACCAGGTGAGGTTCAGGCCATAGGACATGGAGTTACTGTGTGGTGTAGAATTAAGCAGACCAGTCTATCTCACTCCTCTTCTGTGTGGCGTTGTAGAGCTGTATGGCCCGTGGGACAAAAGGCCTTTGCAGCCTGTCAGTTGAGCATATCAGGGACAGGAGTCTGCAACTGAACATATTCCTCTGTCTGGAGAGTGTGATGTGCATTGATGGTCTTGTCCAGTATAGATATCAATCAATATCAGCCATATACAGCCAAATTCGATTTTATGGGTTGGTGTCTAGCATCAACATGAGTTCCAATCCATTGTAAAAGGAGTGGTCTAGACCTGTCACTGACAACACTGTCAACGGACAAATTTCAATCAAACTTAAAAATGAAGGAAATGCTCCCAAAAGGCCTTTTTGTTGTTAAGTATTGTGAAGTATCAGTATGATGGTTGTAGCGCATGCTGTGGTAATGGCCTACTTCATTAGACTTCTTGATCATGACTGCGTTTGTGATAGCAAAATGTTTGGGCACTATGGACAATCTTTACCAATCGAACAAGGAATTTAACATCTTTTTCAGTATACTATTTAACAAAAAGGTACCAGAACGTCCAGGGATGAATGTTTACTGTTGAAGTCCTCTGCGAATTCCCAGACCTTGCGCGACTCTGACAAATCCAGAATGTGGACATAAATATTCTGTAACAAGAGAACACGATGAGCTAAATCAACAGCTGTTGAGCATGTTATCTTTTCCAAACACAAGTATATACATACAACTCACATTGTTGTCGGATTCCTTCACAATGTCCTCTCTCGCAGACTCAGCTTTCTCTTTGTTCCTGCACACCATGTGCACCGTCCCACCTAAGCAGACCAAGAATCAAACACCTACCCAGCTACACTCAGACAAATCAGCAAAAACACAGAGGTGCTGTGATTCAAATTGAGTACAGCAATGACACTCTTTGTTTTATGTGCCGTTTTTGTTTTATGTGCACACAATGATTGCACTGGATTTATTACTATAATTGCATAAAATGTAATACTAACTTAGCGTATGAGCAATGGGAATGTATATTAAATTAAATTAAATATATCATAGAGAGACCATCTGGATCTAATTCAAGGCATGTACAGTATAGGTACAGAAGAGCTGAAAACTGTGTGAGGTGTCCTAACCAGCACAAAGTCCTGAACCCTCTGTTGTCTGTGTAACACAAAATGTCTGCCTATGTCTCCCATAATTTCAATGGAGGGACTTGCCCCACCATAGGCATGCTTCACTGACCCTTCCTTGCTATGGCCATTGCTGTAGCCTTCCCAATTCCACTGTTGGCTCCAGTGATCATGAAGGACCGTCCATCCAGGTCTACACTTAGGTCTTTTGCCACAAAGTGTCTGGAGGCTGTTTCATATCCTCCCCTGTGTCATGCAAAAACAATTTATCAAACAGCACACACAGTGCCTGTGGTGGCATGTGGTCCATAAACATCCAAAGAACAATATACAATTGCATAATACTAGTTTCCTATGCCCCTGAGCTCAGGTATTTGACAACGACTAATGGAGGTCAACATGTTGCCATCAATGAGCAATTGTCACCCCATGAAACAATGAATGACCAGGCGCTTCGTGGACCAGAACAGCTGTCAACAAAGCCTTTGTGTGGTGATGGTCAGAGGGTGACATAAGGGCAGTGATAGAAAACAATGCTCTCCGCTGTAGTGGCGTGATAAACTGATAATCTTACTACGCCCAAAATAAGAGTTTTTTTTTTTGGAGTGGGAAAATCTTTCTAAGAGTGCACTGAACATTTACCCTGCAATATATTTATGTAGGCTATGTAACCTACCACGTTCATGTAACTAAAATAGCAGTATAGTTGTAAAGCAGATACAGTAATTACAGTATAACCTACATTATCAGTGCAGTCAACCCATCAGACAAACTTTACATGTTTTTACAAGGGAATCCAACAACAACAAAGGAAATGCATCAAATGAATCATACGGTTACTTTACCTTGTGTATTCTTGCATTGCTTTCAGAAACCACATAATATTCCGATACTTAGACATGATTGCTGCGCCTTTGAAAACCTCTATCCGTCTACCCGATTGACAGCTTTAGTACGCATAGTTTAGGCCAACCCAGTTTTGATGCTCTGATACCCCCTACTGGCGTGTGCTTCAGCTGCACGCACTAAACTACTAATAATAAATGACTGCAAAGCGTAGGCTAACTGAGTATCAAAACTGCAATTGCTACTAATTACTGTAGTAATACGTTGACCCAGCCAATATGCAATATTTTGGACACTGAAATAGAGAAATTTAGACCAGAAAAGCAGTACACTGCAGTTTCTTCTTCAGGTGAGTTGCATATCAGAACTTTGCCTATTCCGTGGCTAATCCATAAATGAAACAGCCTGGGCCTCTTTATCATTACAATTTTAAACAATATAGCCTACATTAAAAATGAGAGCTGCAATATCTAGTCTTGTTGTCAGCTCTGTTTCGGTTCGCATTGCACTCATCAATTTTCTGCACGTCTGCACGTCTGTAAGGAAAGTGCAAGACTCACTCCAACTGTGGAGTTCTAACTGCTGTGGAGTTTCTATGTGTCAAGTTCCAATTCCAATAACCCCTGCTCTTTAAACCAGATTTCACCGAAACACACTTTTTCTCTCAAGAATGCTGGCTATTCATTAAGTCTTCTGGTCATGGGGTCCAACTTTGTTCATGCATCTGTACACATAAAACAAACAAATGAACAAGAACATTTGCGGTGATTTATTCGATTTTTGTACAATTGTGGTGTTCCCAATGACTGCAAATAAGTGAGGTTCCGTGAGGCCTGGAAACCACAGATAGGAGTAGTCAAGACAATATAAATTACTACAAAGCTATATCAGCAATTGATTATTCATTATGTATCCAGAATTAAAATAAGCCTACACCGGTCATTTTGACCAGACACTGCAACGATCACAATACGCGTCCTTGAGTGCCTCTAAATTGGTTGACGTGAAAACAAAACGCACAGCACGTCATCATTTTATTCCAGATGTTCCAATGTTGTTACGTCCGTATCTGGAGGACATGGTTCAAATCACACATCGTCCGAGCTAGCTACTGTTTGGGAAGCATAGTTGGGAAGTGTACAATACGTTAGCTCTCACACCGTTTGCAACAGGTGCATGGCTTTAGCCAATCAAAAACATCACATGTAGCGACGTAGCCTTAGGTAGGCTATTCAACTAAAATTTCACTGAGGGGAGGGTTTCCGTGACTTTCTGTTTCGAAGGATTCTGGGAAAGACAACTATGCAAGGACGTCCGTGCAGTGACCAGCAGTGTGTGAGAAAAGTGTAATATTGATCTTTGTTATATTTGGATCTCGAGTGGACATTCACGCGTTTTAGTATGGTGAGTTGATCACATTGTCAAAAACGCGATTGTCTTGTCAAGCCTGGGTACACTGGGTAACATTCACACCGGTATAGCTACAAGTTGCTGCACCTGTCGTTGCCACATCATTGCTCAACAATGTTACATTTTGGCAATTTAAAGATACTGACTGTAATCTTGCTTCGATCAGATCCAAACAAAATGCGGCAATTGTAGTATGTATGACATCTTGTCCGATATTTTTGGCTTCGTTTCAAGTACCATTTAAACATTTTCCGAAGTAAAAATAAGGTGTGCTACTAGTTCCTTAGCACCTGCCCATTGTTAACGTTATCTGGCGGAACAGGTTCCCCGTCATTTTCTCCATGAAAATCTATACTGTCGCCATGAAGCACATCAACTTTGCCAGTATAAGGTATTGTAATACCATTATCGATATTTTCTGAGTCTCTTTTACTGTACTCTGGGGAAACACACACACACGCTCCGTACACATCTAGCCTGCTGTTTTTCCAACCTCTTTGTTACAACTTGAGTGACACTTTTATGGTGTCGTTGAGGCAGGCCTAAGATAGGCATTGTTAACAAGTAATTTTGTATCTAGTCTGTAATTGTAATTTAGTAGTAATTTTGAAACTGTAGGTTAAGATAGACTTTGTGAGACATTGGAAACTTGCACACAGAACTGACAACAGTTTTTATCCATCCCTGAGTCGAAAGTGTACATTTCCTGTCTCTATTTCAGGGGAACAGTACAGTACAATTATGGATGACTACAAAATTCCCAGTTTCACAGAGTCAAAACAAAACCAGGAAACACTTGGTTGTCTCCTCATAAATCCTGCTAGCATGTCCAAACATTATTGTCAGAAGCTAGAAGCTGGAAGGTGGTGTGGGCCTTTTCAAACCCAGTTTCAAACAAACTTTCTTTGGCCTCACCGAGGTGTCCATCTCCAGGCATTTATCTTTTGAATCTTACCATTTCCAGCCTTGTTTTAAACCACAGCTGCATGCTGACTAACAACCACAGGCAGTTGATCCACAGCTCACAGAACCACGTTCAGCAAAAGAATAAAATAAAAGTCCCATGAAATAGCTCACACTCTCCACAGAATTGTATTATTGTTTCTGAGAGTTCAGCACAATAACAAGGCTATGTTTCACGCTTCCTGGCTCCTCAGTGCTTTGTGTGCGAGGGCTTCTGAGAGGTTATTGTTTAATTTGTTCTGTCAATAGCAAGTGGTGCTCGGTTGACCCCAGTGAGAAAAGCTAATAAAGGGGAGCTTTTTATAGTGTGTTTGTGTGTGTGTGTATGACTCAGGCACGGCTGTGGCGATGTTCTGTGGCCTTGCCAACTTTTATTTCCTTGAGCTTGTGTCAGGTAAAGGCTGGAGTCTGTTGTCCGAGTTGCTTGAAGCTAGCATCAAAACCAGAAGTAATACACTGCTCTTAAGCCCCAAGAAGATGCTTTTTCTCGAGGCATTGTTTTGCTACCTCTCCTACTGAAAGCGAGGATACAGTTTTCATCCATGGCCCTTCTCTGACACCTGTGTTCCTACCTTTTTCACTTCAAATTTCACATCTGCCAAGATCAAGATCTGCTGATAAAATTTAGATGTTGACCTTTCCAGGTATTCCCATAATCCTTTTTTCTTTTCCCATGTCTTCCTCCTCCCCTGTCTGCTCTGTCTCACCCCTCTCTGTTTCTCTCTCTCATCTTTCTCTTCATCCCTCCCTTCATCCTTGTTTCTGTCCCTTGATGTCCCTCTCTGTTTATCCTCCCCCGTCCTTGTCCAACACACACACACACACACACAAACACTCTCTCTCTCTCTCTCTCTCTCTTTCACTGTGTGGCAGATTCGATTCCTGTTGCTGTTCAGCCGGCAGGGGAAGGTGCGTCTGCAGAAGTGGTACACAGCCATCCCCGAGCGTGAGAAGAAGAAGGTGCTGCGGGATATGACCACACTGGTGCTTGCCCGCAAGCCCCGCACCTGCAACTTCGTCACCTGGAGGGACCTCAAGATTGTCTACAAGAGGTGAGGAAGCTTGTAAGGCAGGCAAAGCAGGGAGGGATAATGAAATGGCTGCCTCGCCTGTTGAGTTCCCTGACTGGATCTGTAACTTTCCACCTTAATTAACTCACTCTTGAAAACTCACTTAATTAACTCACTCTTTCTCTGCTGCTGTCTTTCTATCATTCTCTCCCTCCTGATCTCTGTCTCTCCATCCCTATCTGTTTTCTTTCTCTCTCTCTTTCTCTCTTTCTCTTTCTCTCTCTCTCTCTCTCTCCTGAGAGGTCGGGATCCTTTAGTCATTGCTCTGTCCAGCTCTCCGCTCCTCCCCATAACTGAGTCAAAGGGAGACCATCCATCCCCACTCATCAGTCCCATCTGTCTATATAATCAATGGTCTGTCTTATGTAATGTTGACCTCTTTCTCTTCCTCCCTCTCTCTCTCTTTTTCTCTCTCTCTCCCTCTCTCTCTCCCTCTCCCTCTCCCTCTCCCCCCCCCCCCCTTCTCTCTCATATACACACAAACACACACACTGTAAATCCTGCTCAGATGCTCAGATAGGAATGGTTCATGCACAGCATGCACTCTTCTTTTCTCACCACAGACTAATTTCTAATTACTAACATTGAGTAACTTACAATATGCTTCTGTCATTCATTAAGCCTCGAATGTGTGTGTGTGTGTGTGTGTGTGTGTGTGTGTGTGTGTGTGTGTGTGTGTGTGTGTTTGTGTTTGTTTGTTTGTTTGTGTCTGTGTCTGTGTTTGTGTGGTTAACGGTGTGTGTACATGTTGGCGCATTCCTCTATCCATATATTTGTGTGTGTGTGTGTGTGTGTGTGTGTGGTGTGTGTGTGTGTGTGTGTGTGTATGTATGTATGTATGTGCTTGCATCCAGGTATGCCAGTCTCTATTTCTGCTGTGGCCTTGAGAGTCAGGACAATGAGCTGTTGGCCCTGGAGGTTTTACATCGATATGTTGAGCTGCTTGATCAGTATTTTGGCAATGTAAGGAATTCCCTCCCCCCTCTGTCTCTCTCTCTCTCTCTCTCTCTTACTCTCTTACTCTGTCTTTCGTTCTCTAAATCTGATGCACAAACCACATGCTCTGACAGGACAGACCACAGTTAATGGTGTGTGTGTCTCATGCGCAGAGTTGATCACAGTTACACAGTTAAAGGAAAAATCTGGATTGAAATGCTTTCTAGGGCAATTTTTGGATGATCAGGAGTACGTTCATACGTTGAGTTGGTACTACAATCACTTGTGATGTGTTTTGAGGAAGTGCTGCTTTTGCTGCTTGCTGCTGATTTTATCGCTTTTGACTGAAATCGGCAAAAACAAACTTTCTCAAAACACATCCGATTGACATGATGCCAACTCAGCTTATGACCTCGTAATCATCCAGAAATCGCCCAAGAAAGTATTTTACTCCAGATATTTCCTTTAAGACTATTCTGCTACACTCCTCAGCTCTTGTCTTACAGTAAACCTTACCTCTTTATTACATTGTAGTGCATGCACTTTCCAAAAGCACAATGTCAATTCTGGCATCATCACTCTAGTGGCTACAGTGAATGGCACATGTGAAGTCTCTGTGGACATCGCTCATCTGACTCTTTATGTAACTTTACTCTGTAGGTGTGTGAGTTGGACATAATTTTTAACTTTGAGAAGGCCTACTTCATTTTGGATGAATTCATGATGGGCGGGGAGATACTGGAGACATCCAAGTCGTCTGTGGCTAGGGCAATTGAGGCCTCAGACATGCTGCAGGAGGTAAGTATTATGGGCTGGCACAGAGGCCCAGGTTTGTTCACAATAATCCACACAAATCCATTCAAGTGGAATATTCTCATCAGTGCTGTGATGTGCTGTAGTGCCAGCACACAGAGACTAGTTGGAGATCAGGTGGCCTCTGCATACTGAGTGTGCCCATGAAAAAAATATATAATTGGAACACTTGACCTATCTGAAGAGTGACAGAACCTTGCAATGACCATGTGATGGAAGCTGTCATGTGTTGTCCTGTTGTTAGCCATCACAGAAGTTTATATCCTGTCACAAGAAAGTGGCCTTTTGTCTTTATCTGACATTGACATTATCTTAGTGCATGCCGAATGACATGACCTTGAAAATAACATGCTGCTTCATTCTGTCATGTCACAAAGCTGACAACAACTTGTCATATTGCACATAGTCATAATAATCTCAATACTGTGCTGTGACAATTCACGATGAGTCATTACAGCAGGATGTAGTCAGGGGTTAGGATGTGTTTTAAGATGTGGCTGTGTCAGTGTTATAGCAGAGGGTTCCGGTAAAGCGTTCCCAATATCGAGTCACTGAGACACTGGCATCACAGTCTCTGGGGCAGTAGCATCTGAGAGCTAAATTGAGTTAAGATAACAAGCAGATGTGGTGCATAGACCAAGATGGTAATTTTCCACAGACGCATACTTCCTGCTCTGTCAGAGACATCATAAAGGGAGTTAAAAGGAAATGGGTACCCCTGATAGCTGGCATTCCTGACATTATTTGTAAATCTTATGGAGACACAATCACATTTGCAAATGTAAGGCCACTGAGCAATTTGGGTCCATCTTTTAGTGGTTTTGTGGCTTGCAAGAAAGTGCTCCTCTGTGTCATCTAATAGTTTTTCATGCTTTTAGAAAACTCTTGTGTCATTTCCTGAAATTATGTCTTCATCCCCCTGGGCTGTTTTTTGTAACTTGCAAAACAAAACAACAGCCCAGCATCTTTCATTTGGAGCTGTTAAGAGCCTGGCAACGGCATTTCCTCCAACCACAGCTTGGCCCCGTGACCATGTGTAGAACTGCAAATTGTGGAATAGCCGCAGACCAGCCACTTAGACTTTTTGGCGGTGATTAAGAGGAGTGCTGACAGGTCCAGGCTAAAGAGGAGGGTAGTGGGGAGTTTTTTGTTGTTTTTTTTTTGCAGATGGCTCATGGTAGCAGATCTCCCAGCTGTCAAAGCCAAGCACAGCTAGATAGGGTTATTGATCAGTGACCCCATACACACACACACACACACACACACACACACACACACACACAGCTAAGCTGCTGTGTTTGCTAGTAGGCCACACATAAGGGCTGTTGGGATGTTCATATCGTGACCAAAACAGTCCGTGACGAGATCAGGAGACAGTAGTCAGTCTGAGCAGGGTTGAGCGTGTTTGACTGAGATTGCAATAGATTACAGATAGCACTGTTTGCTTTTTGTCTCTCACTTTTCAGACCATGGAGGAGTACATGAGCAAGCCTGCATTCTAGAGTGCAGGACCAATGGAAGAAATGGTGTTAGGAAGTGAATGAAATGGAATCAGGAGAAGACTGATGGCTGCGTCTCCCACCTTCGACATGGAGCTGCCTTTTTGGCCCTGGGCATCAATGAGCACAGCTCTCCATGTTCCCAAAGAGATAGTCATAGGTCGCTCTCGCAACTTCACTCTGTACGTCTGCTCAGCTCTCTTCAGTGAGGTGCCTTCAAGCTGTCATTTCAAAGGGATTTATTGTGTATGGGTACTAGCCATATGACACTGATATGGTCATGCAAGTTACGAACTGCATGATGACAATCATAGCTGTAATCATTCATGTATATTAATTATGTTTTATTATGACAATCATGTATTTAAATTAATGTCAGATTATTACAAATGTGTTTTTATGTATGTTTATATCACTTTATGGTAAAGTTTCAGATTTTACAGGATTCTAGTGCCTCAGGGAGTAGGTGGTTATATTTTCTGTTTTGTTTTTGTGGGTAGTATAAATACTGTATTTTACAGCACAAGAGATTTTTTTCATGAACACTTAACAATAATAATAATAATAATAAACGTATTTTGATAAATTCTGTGTGTAAGTATTGTAAGTATCTGTTCTAATTGTTTTTGCATATCATATTTGATATCAGGTAACAGTTTGTGGTTGAGTGTTTTGTTGACATGCAAGAGAAAACCTAATACACCATAAGGATTCCTAAGGGGTGAGTTTTTTTTTTTTCTCACTACATAAGGGTTTTTTTCTAGCTTCTCTCTTGTGTCATTTCCAGAAATTATGTCTTCATCCCCCTGGGCTGTTTTTTGTAACTTGCAAAACAAAACAACAGTCCAGCATCTTTCATTTGGAGCCGTTAAGAGCCTGGCAACGCCATTTCCTCCAACCACAGCTTAGGCCTCTGACTATGTGTAGAACTGCAAATTGTGGAATAACCGCAGACCAGCCACTTAGACTTTTTGGTGGTGATTAAGAGGAGTGCTGACAGGTCTACGCTAAAGAGGAGGGTAGTGGGAGGTTTTTTGGGTTTTTTTGCAAATGGCTCATGGTAGCAGATCTCCCAGCTGTCAAAGCCAAGCACAACTGGATAGGGTTATTGATCAGTGACCCCATACACACACACACACACACAGCTAAGCTTCTGTGTCAGCTGGTAGGCTACACATAAGGGCTCTTGTGTTCATACCGTGACCAAAACAGTGTCTGACGAGATCAGGAGACAGTAGTCAGTCTGGGCAGTGTTGAGTGTGTTTGAGATTGCAATAGATTACAGATAGCACTGTTTGCTTTTTGTCTCTCACTTTTCAGAACATGGTTGAGTACATGAGCAAGCCTGCGTTCTAGAGTGCATCAATGAGCACAGCTCTCCATGTTCCCCAAGAGATAGTCATAGGTCGCTCTCGCAACTTCACTCTGTACATCTGCTCAGCTCTCTTCAGTGAGGTGCTTTCAAGCTGTCATTTCAAAGGGATTTATAGTGTATGGATACTAGCCATATGACACTGATATGGTCATGCAAGTTACGGACTGCATCATTATTACAATCATAGCTATAATCATTCACGTATATTCATTATATTTTATTATGACAATCATGTATTTAAATTAATGTCAGATTATTACAAATGTCCTTTTATGTATGTTTATATCACTTTATGGTAAAGTTTCAGATTTTACAGGATTCTAGTGCCTCAGGGAGTAGGTGGTTATATTTTCTGTTTTGTTTTTGTGGGTAGTATAAATACTGTATTGTTTTCATTGACACATAATAATAATAATAATAATAATAATAATAATAATAATCAAAATAAAAAATACATTTTCATAAATTCTGCGTGTAAGTATTGTAAGTATCTGTCCTAATTGTTTTTGCATATTTGATATCAGGTTTTGGTTGATAACAGTTTGTGGTTGAGTGTTTTGTTGACATGCAAGAGAAACCCTAGTACACCATAAGGGGTGGCCTTATCTCACCACATATGGGGTTTCTTCTAGCTCCTCTGCGACCTGCCCCCCTTTATTGCATGCCAACGTTACGTTTTAATTGAACCATAGTAGACTTGTGTAAATAAATAGTGATTAACAACACTCCCTTTGACACATCCGGAATGGTATCATTTTTCCTTCGTACAGTTTCATGAATTGAGACAGTGTACACGTGCAATAATTTAACACAACACAACAAGAAGAAAATAATGGTAATGCTTTATTTGTCCTTTAAGTCTTTGCACATCTTCGAACACGTACAAAAATGGTTTAAAAATGACTAGAACACCGACCTGTCTATTGTTCTAATACTGAAATAGAGAGGTCATTTTCATCGGAAAGGATTGCAGCAAGCCAGTTAAGAGAGTATTGTTAAGAATATGAATAGGGGGATATTCTCTTTGTTCGACTGAACATAAAACAATACAAACCACAAATCCAGAGACCACGACAAAATAGGATACTTTTTATTCTCACACTGGATTATGTTGTATTTACAATAGATATATTTTAAAATTCCATGTAAAACTATACCACTTCCACCAGACTGTTTTCTGTGATGAAACGAACTATATGCTCCAGTGGACAAATCGTTGCTGTCAGACTCTTTCTCTCGTCTACATTCCTGACACTATTTTCGCACGATGTTCTTTCTCCTCCTCTTGAACTGGCTCAGGCGTCTGTTGATCCACCGGCTCCAGAACAGAATCATCGCTTAGCTTTTTGGCCTCGGGTTCCTCTTTGGCCATGGTATCACGTTTCACAGGCGCACTTTTACCAGTGTCTACCTGGTCAAAATAGTCCTTCATGGCCTCTTCATACAGTTCATAGGGAAATTGTTCCTGAGCTTTGGGTTGTACAGAACGTTTGGAATTCTCTGACTCAGGATACTCGGTCAGTACTTTTGCTGCAAGAAACGTGGCTAACTCGTCTTCGTCCACTGTGTCATCGTAATCGTCATTTCTTTTGTTCAGGGCTTTATTCATCTCTGACATAATGAAGCTCCCACGGTGACCACTTGGTGTAACAAATCTTGATACGGTGGTCTTGTAGGGTCCTTGTTTTGAGTAGTATGTTTTCTGACTGCCCAGATTATCCAGGAGATTAAGAATGTCCTCCGCTTTGAAGTCAGGTGAAATGTAGTTGGAGAATTTGTCAGGCAGTCGTCTATTGTAATATTTGTGGAATCTACCTTTGTAGCGAGGCGTCGTTTTCCTCTCCACTCCAACCACTGGGCGCTCTTGTTTTCTGATCTCCCCTGTTATCAGCATCTCAATGAGCTCATCGGGCGGGACCTGCATTTTCAGTGAGATCGCTTTAAGCCTGTTGATGGCTTGCGGGTCGATGAGAGATGGTCGGGCGAATCTCTTTTTGTTGTCTCCGGCTTTGTCCCGCTTTTGTTCCTGGTCGGTCATTTCCAGGACTTTCAACAGGTAGTAATCCACAAGCTTCGTGTCATCGTCAGGATCTTGACTAGCACGGCGCTCAAGGGTCTCCACGTCCTCTCCGCTGTCTCCCACACCGCGTTCAAACTCCTCGTGGCTGCCCTTGACCACCTCCTCCGTTTCTACCTGCTCCTCTAACGGCACCCAATCCTCGCCCCCAGCCACATCCTCGTACGCAAGATTTCTTACCCGGTACATGTCATTGTCATCATCATCCTCCTCATCGTCATTACTGTAGAACTTTTGGCTGTCACGCTTCTGGTCTTTGGATGACAGTTTCCCAAGCTCTTCGAAGATAGAGCGCATGTTGGCTAGGCTTTGCGGGGTGTACTGTTCATCCATATCTTCTGTTGCGCGTTTGAAGGTGCTGTCTCTGACATTCTCCTCCTCATCCTCGAACATTAGTGGATATTTTTTGTGCGGTTTCACCAAGCCGCCGTAGTCACCAGGAGCATCCGAGCCCGTTGACTTTTGTCTATTTTTGGTTGGGCGGCTCGTCTGAGGCGGAGCAGTTTCCGTGTTTTCCCCTGCCTGATCCATCGCTCGCAGCAGTGCTTTCACCCACTGCGGAGCTTTGCTTTCCAGCCAGCCGTCATCCCCACGCTCCGGTGCGCCCTCATCCTGAAGGGAAGCCAGCTGCACCAAGAAGCGGAACTTGTCTACCTCGTCGTAGTCAGTGGTGGGGCTCTCCAGCCCGTCTGTCCGTCGCTTCAGACTCTCGATGTATTCCAGAGCTTTAACCATGTCGGAGCTCGGAGCAAAGTAGGCGCCCTGTTCGCCTCCTCTAAGCCGGTGATGCCGGATAGACGCACCCTGCACCGCACAAGCATGGAGGAGTGCGAGTAAGACAGCAACCCCTCCTATGGAAAGCCTGGGAGGTAACAGCAGCATAGTGCCTGGAAAGAATTTAAGACACAACCACAATTAGTATCAAACAAATAAATAGTGTCTCAAAGCATGTAGTCTACCAAAATAACTTTTTAGATTCAGTTACAAAACGTGCCCCATCTACAGAACGCCAAGCGTGTTGGCACAGAATCAGTTACCGAGTGGAAAGGTGCTACCTTTGGCGTCTAGTCCTGAAATCATTTCGGGGTTGGTCTTTGTTATAACACCTTTTTAAGCGACTAGCCCACACCATCGTATGAGTCACCACTCGTTGTCAAGGTAACCTTTTCACTTGTGGCTATCAGCTTTGATTTACCAGTTTGCCATCTATCCGAGGGTACAAAGCTGCATTTTTTAAAAAGGAAAATGTTTATCTCTCGTAAACCATCAATCAGATAAACAAAGATAGCAATCGGTGCAAAGAATAGCTAACCCTGTGGAATGAATTCAGTGAATACCAAAAACAACAGCCATATAAGCAGCAATTCTACACAATGTAAAACTAATTCAAATCTATGCAAATATTATTAGTGTTAGTGAATTGCCTTGACTGGCAGCAAGCGAAAAAAGCTCTTTACCTTTTGCAAAATAGCTCAGACGACAGTCGTAAACATGTATAGCATCTCCCCTGTCTATTTGAACGAGCTCTGCTGTTGGGTTTTCAGCACCAGGACAGCTCCCTCCGCTATATGAGGCAACACCTGACTTGTGCGTCACCGAAACACACGCAATAACCGGCGCTTACATATCCATATTAATGATTTATGCTTGTGATAGGTCACGAAAAGGAAAACCAATCTTATTTGAAGTGTCCCACTTGTCAGGGTGGTCTATACTCTACAAGGGTTATTCGTTTGTTTTTCTCTCGTGTAAAAATGTTGAACCTTCAAAATCCCAAAGGAAATTTCAGTGAATGATGTAGATTAGCAGACTAAACGAAATGCCACGACGAACGAGATACTTTCTTCATTATTTTATGTCCTAGTCTAGTAGGCTATGTTTTGAGTGTGATGTCCACTGAATACGGGTATAGCATAGGTGATGTTGATAAAACTACTCCGTTGCTTTTACCAAGAGCCTGATAAATCAATCTATCATTTTGGAATTCATTCACACAGAGACATCACAGCCTACACAGATAGGCCTATGTAGGTAGCCTATCATACAGCGAAGCCACAATGACCATGGCCCGCGGATACTACAGAGTTAAATCCGCCGGCGATGACTCACACGCTAAATCCGCACAGTGGGACAGATGCAGATCTTTCCTCTGCAGAGATGGCATTGATAAACGCCCTTGTGACGGCCACGGTTCTCAAGTCCCCTCCAGAGAGCCTCACAACGCCAGCATCGATCTGTTTCTGACCGTCGCTGTGAGTTCGCCGATAGGTTGCCAAAGAGGTGCGACTGGGGCGTGGAGGTAGGGGTGTCAACGCTGAAGTGATGGGACTGTCAGGCAGCAGCGTGTGAATGCTGCGGAAGTATTTTTTTGTTGTTGTTGAATAGGTTTAAATATCCATCTAATTCTGCTAATCTGGGTTAACGCCCTTTTCGATCATTTTAAACCAATTAGCCCATCCACCCTCTCCGTATGACTTCCCCAAAAGCCCTTACACTCTTGCTATGATAATTATTAGGTTAACTGAAAGTAATTCAACAGTGTTTACCTGAAATACAGCTAAACACATCCAGACGAATTATTATTTAGGCTGAGACTACCATTAGTACAATTGTTTTGCTTTGAGTCTTATTTGAACGCAGAACACAGGTAATATAACCTCTGCCATCAGTGTCCCCTCATGCTTTTCATAACAAAGCACAAAAGACGTCAGGTAGTCAAAAATACAGCTGCACAATGTGTAAATATAGCCTACTGCGTGGTATTTTAGTTTTGTCAGGGTGCCACATTAGATAACTCATCCTTGGGCTTCAGACTGCTGTTGCTTTGATTGATCCTCCTGATGAGTTTGATGATGATGAGAACCCCACAGAGGTCTTGACCAGTGGGTCTGATGTTGGTGGGTGGCTGAGGTGGCGAGGAGAGTGGCCAGCTGACGAGACTGTGGGAACGAAGGCATGGAGAGAAGAGCATGTTGATGTAAGCATGCTGATCACGTGTACACACGTGTAGGTGTGTCGTGTGTGTGTTAAGGGGGGATGGGACTGTGGATTTTGAGAGAGCTCTCACTCTTCCGCCACTCCCCCCGTCTCACTCTCTTCCTGTCTCCTGCATCAGCCTTCTTCCTCTGCCTTTCTCACACAGTTTTTATACCTCTTTCCTTTCTTTCTTTCTTTCTTTCTTTCTTTCTCTCTCTCTCTCTCTCTCTCTCTCTATCACACACACACACACATACACACACATGCAAACACACACACAGTCATCCACTCATTCTGTCATTGCCTGTCAGTATTTCTCATTACCTCTCACTCTCTCTCACACACACACACATGACTTACACTTCATTCAAAATCTTGTTCCTGTCTTGATTATGCATGGATGATTGCATCAGTAACAAACTCACAGTTTTTTACCTCATTACAGACAGTCATGGAATATGAAATTGAACGCAACAACACATAATTCTACATATGAATATTTGAAAATTTTACTGTATTAAGCAAGTGACTTCTGTTCATAATAGGTGACACACACACACACACACACACACACACCCTATAACTCAAAATGGGATAAAGAAAATGAAATGAAATCACCTCCTGCTTATACATATATCTGCTATAGCCATAAATCTCCATTAACAAGTCATGGCAAGCATCCAAAGAGGACTGGTCCAATAGACATGCACTACTTGTATATGAGAAACAGCATCCACACACCCCAGCCCAGAGCTCCTTTTGCTGCTCCATTCAACAGAACAGCAGCAGCAGCATCCAGATTCATTCTGGCCCACATCTGGCCCACGTCTGGCCCAGCTTCTGTTTGCCACAGAGTCTCCCTCTGACAGGGTGGTGCTGATGGCGCTTAATGGTGGTTTCTCCTGAACAGAAATTATGACACTCTCTCTCTCTCTCTCTCTCTCTCTCTCCCACACACACACACACACACACTCATTCACTCGCTCTCTCTCTCTGTCTCCATCTCTCGCATGCGTGGGCTAAAAATATCCCTCCACTGCTGGGGGTTGGTTGGCTGGCTGGCTAAGGGAGTTGGTTGGTGCGATGTGTTTGTTGACTGTGACAGATGCGCTTGGTGGGAGACAGTGTGTGGGCGGAGGTTCTTGACGTGGATCGGAGTACCTTGGCAGATGGAGCTGGCTGTCATGGCTAGGCCAGGGTGCAGGGAAGGTTTTTTTGGAAGTGCAATTAATGGTGGGAACAAGTGGGGTGGCGTGTGTGTGTGTGCAACCTGGCACCAATCTGATTTTTTGTTTGTTTTTGCTGGCTGTTACAGTTGTCTGTGTAACCATACGTAGCCTTATTGTTTAATCTGTGTGCTATCATTTTATAGACAGACATCAGTGTGTGTGTGTGTTTTTGGCAGCATTGTGGCAGCCAGTGGATGTGGACAGATTACGAGTCTGAGCCGCCCCGAATAGCAAAAATGCAAAGCATCGCTCTCATCAGTCAGCTGCCTCTTCTCTTGTCTGTAGACATTCGACAGCTTGACAGGCCAGATTACATGCTTGGCCTGGTCGCGGGGACGAGCTGATTTGATTACTCTCTTCCAAAAACATCAATTATCCCAGGAGGAGTTCAGCCCCGCGTGCTTATGCGGCAGCCGTGGCCCGCTGGAGAGGCAGAAACGGCTGACATCATGTTTGTCTGTGTGTGTGTGTGCGCACACGTGTGTGTTTGTTTGTGTATGAATACTAATGAGTGTTTAATGAACAGAGGGCATCCTGGGCGTGAAGTTGAACCACTGCCTCTACATCCTGCCAACTCGCAATGTTCCATTGCTGCCTCTCATCCATTCCTTTCCTTTATTGTCTTGTCATTCTGATGTTCCTCGCTTTTTTTTCTTCCTCCCTCCTTCCTTTCACTGTGGTGTTATTGTTTATTTTCTCGGTCTCTTTGGTTCATCACTTAAACCATCCTTAAACAATCCCACCACAGTAAAGGTTACTTCTCAAAACAATTCATACAAATAGTATCACACAGTGCATCACCTGCAAAAGCTTGTAATTTACTTAAACACTTAAATTATTCCTCAAGGACAAATGTTTATGCAAATGAACATGTCATTACCATCAGAATGACAAGTTCTTGTGTCACTGTTGAACAAGATCTCAACATGAGCAAGATACATCTGATGATGAAAAATAGCAGACAGTTCCACGCAATCAGTTGCAATGACATGCCAAAGCTTTTCCTGTTGAAAATAATGAGAAATTGCTTTTTTCATGTGCACCAGACCAGATGATGTCAAGGTTAAAGAAATAGTTTTGAGAATTTCAGTCCCAAACAGAGAAATGCACTAAAACGACTGAAACAATCTGTAAAACACAGATGCTCTGGAGCCGAGAGTCGCTGGGTGCCAAAGAGAGAGATGTGAGGCGTGTGACATTGAAACAGCATGCTGGCCAAACTCATCTCTCAGTCAGAATTTGGCCTTCAGCCAATTGTCTCTGGTTGGTGGGTGGGAGAGAGATGGAAATAAAGATGTTCAGAGATGAGCAATGTGATGAGACAGATGAACACAGATAGATAGATACATTAGATTGATAGATAGATACAGTTGATTGTAGATAGATAGATAGATAGATAGATAGATAGATAGATAGATAGATAGATAGAAAGAAACAGTGTGACAGAGGAAAATAAATGTGTGTGTTTGTGTGTGTGTTGAAGTGCGTATGGAGATGATGGTTGTTATAAGTGTAGTAGAGAGGGAAGTGAAGAGGTATGATTGAGTGCGGGTCTTAGAGAATTGTCACCTGACACAACCTCTTTCCAATTACCCTCTCAGATGGCGGACCTCAGGGTGCACTCTAAAGCTGCCTGTCTTCAGATCCCCCCCCCCAACCCACCTCCACACACACACACACACACACACTTACACACACACATACATTTCCCTGGAGGGCTTCAACATACGCACTTAATCCTCTCACTCATTCACACACACACACACACAAACACAAAAGTTCTTTTTTAACACACTTTTAAACAACCCACAACTGACTCACTCAATGCAGCTCTGCCACACTCCAGAGAGCTAGCTCACTGTTGTCATGGTGCAGCATCTTTTTCTGCCGTCGTCACCATGGTGATCCATCCACCTCTTTTCTCCAGCCTCTCACACACACACACACACACAAACTAGAAGGGGAGGTGATCAGAGAGCTGTCAAAGGTGTCTACCTAATGAGAAGGAGGCAGCTAATAGCACAGCAATGTGTGGCTCCCTACTCCCAACTCTCATGTTTCTCTCTTTCACTCTCTCTCTCTCTTTCTCTCTATCTGTATCTCTCTCACGCAATCTTGCCATCTCTCTCCTTAACTCTCTTTCCTTTTCTTTCCCTCCATGAACCCCACCCCCACTCTCTGTGTGCTGACGCTTTGGCCTCCTCCACAAAAGGAAGGAAGAGAAGAAGAGCAGAGAGGAGAGATGGGAGGGGGATACATGACATCTCACTCAGGAGATTCCCTTGCCCGTTAGGATTCTCATTAGAAAGAACAAATCTGGAGATACGCTTGTTAGCGCCTGTGCTTTCCATGCTGCTATTATTCTGTGGTCTGCAGCCATGCAGTGTCTCCTAACACTCTTTCTCTCTCTCTTTATCTATCTATCTATCTATCTATCTATCTATCTATCTATCTATCTATCTATCTATCTATCTATCTTTCACTCTTAGTTCATCTCTTCCTGTATCTTCATCTTCCTCCCTCTTTTACATCTCTTTCTAATCCCTTTAATCTCCTTCCTTTCATCTCTTTTTTTATCCATTCTTCACCACGATCGTTCTGATTGATTTCTCTCTCTCTCTCTCTCTCTCTCTCTCTCCCTCTTTTCTCTGCTCTGTGAATATTTGTCCATCACAATCACTGAGGTCTTATGATTCTATTCTCTGACACCCCCCTGAGGTCTTATGGTTCTATTCTCTGACACCCCCCTGAGGTCTTTGTCCCATGAAGTTTTCCATGGGTGAGCCATGTTTGGCTTGGGCTGGTGGTGCTCCATTACCTCTCTACACCTTTCCTAGAGTCCCTGTTGTCTTCTTCTCCCTCACTCTTTTTTCTCTTCCTTTCTCTATTCAATTGTGTTCAGTCTATCTCTAGCCATTTCTCTCCTCAGCCGTTCACCTTGACTCTGTGTGAGTCATCTCGGCTCTTCATGAGTGACGCACTCACCTGCGTCTACACACCAGCCAGAGAGGGGTGTGCTGCCATGCCTTCAGTGAGAGAGAGTGTGTGTGTTTCTTTAATGAGGTCTTTGTCTTCTGTGAGAGGACTGGAACCTCAGCTTGTATGGGATGACTGTGTTGGCCAAACGAACTCTATGAAAAGGATTCATCTCCTTGGTTAAACCCATCTGTGTCACCACAAGGGAGAAAGGTTCATAACTGTCACCCAGTGATGTGTGTTTCAAAAGTGCCTTTATTCTTTAATACATTGTTTTTTTACGCCATCAACCAACATTCTCTCTGATGGTTACACGCTAGCACTTCTGCTTGATTACATCTCCCTACAGTGCTAGTCTGGATTTGATCCCATCAAGCTTCTTGTCTCAGGAGGCATTTTAACCTGTCCAGTCAGTGAACAGAGGGAGGCGTTGTGAATGCAGAGCTAGAATGCTATCAGTCAAGGCAAGCTATCTGTCAGAGGCTGATCCGATCTTTTTAAACTTAAACACCTCAAGCAAGCAATCAAATCTCACTACCGAATGTCCAGACGCCTCTGTACAAAACAAAAAAGTAGAACGAGGGCCTGGTTTTCTTACCAGGCTAGTTACACGAATTTCATAACCACAATGCACCAGAATAGACCTCATTTGTATTCATGCGTAGACCTGCCAATTAGTGTTAAACGTATGGTTGCCAGATGATGTGAGCGACAATTAGCACCGTCTCACCATGCCGATTTGGCCTTTGTTGTTTTGTAAAGAAATAAGTCTGTGTGGGCACTGAATTGGCGTTGCAGCTAATGAGTAAAAGCGTGGGACTCGTGAGGCACTCTCTCTCGCGCCTGTGCCCCTACCTGCTGCGCTTGTGCTGGTACTGCGTGCTGCGTTCTGGGCAGGCTGGTGAGCGGGCATTTTACAGGGAGACAGATGAAAGTGACCTTTGCCTGCCTGCCTGCGCCAGTGGGAGGCTTGGTGTTCATTAAAACGCAGGAGGCCCACAGGCGTAGGCAGAATGTTGCCAACCACACGATTATAGAGGAACAACAGAGAGAGGGAGGGAGAGAGCAAGAAAAAGAAAGTGAAAAGAGAGATGCTGAGAATGGAGACAAAAAAAGAGATGGACAAAGTCAGAGACAAGAAAGAGATAGAGAGATTAGATGGAAGACAGAGAAAAGGGAAAGTTAGAGGCACAGAGGAGATATTGAAATGGAGAGTCTAGAATGAAAGAGAGAGAGACGCAAAAGTTAAGTTAGGGATGTAGGTAAACACAGGGTTGGGATGTAGGTGAACACAGGGTTGGGATGTAGGTAAACACAGGGTTGGGATGTAAGTGAACACAGGGTTGGGATGTAGGTGAACACAGGGTTGGGATGTAAGTGAACACAGGGTTGGGATGTAGGTGAACACAGGGTTGGGATGTAGGTGAACACAGGGTTGGGATGTAGGTGAACACAGGGTTGGGATGTAGGTGAACATGGGGTTGGGCGAGCAGAAGACCGTAACAATGAATGAAGCACACTGGCATTGGTGTGGGGAAAGTGCTTCCACCATCCTGGGAACAGCTTGTCAGATATACAGCAACACCCAAAGGCCAAAGATGAATCAAAGGGACTTGTGGTGAATGCACTGGTGCACACAGCATGTGTGTGTGTGTGTGTGTGTGTGTGGTATGTTTACAAAGACACACACGCATACACACTTTCGTCCCTCACTCTACCTGCTCAGCAAGCTTATTACCCTCTCGCTCTGTCTCTCTCTCTCTCTCTCTCACACACACACACACAAACAAACTTAACAAAGCAGTAAAACAGAGAACAAAATAATCATTCAAAACAGTAATAATGTATCCATATTTTCTGTATTCTGCATATGTAACAAACACATCATCCTCCAGCTCTGTCGTCATGAGCCACACCCACTGTGCACCAAGGAGACAGATTCACCACCCATCTATTTGCCTTGTTGTTTTCCTCCTCCATTCCTTCTTGTAGCTCTTTGGTCTATTTTTGGACTTGCTTGCCCCCCCCCCCATCAATTGCTGCTCTCACTTTTCTTCTACTCTCCTCGTCCTGCGTCGTTCCTCTCTCCGCGGTGGTCTCACATATTTATCTGTTGTTCTTCCCTCAAACCCTTTCTCTCTCTCTCTCTCTGCAGTGACGTGGGCTGGCCGACTGACTGGCTGACTAGATCCCAAAGCGCTTGCCCCTGTGCACCCCCCCCCCTCCCCCACCACCCCATCCTCACTCCTCAGCACCACTAGGCTAAAAATACCTACGGCCAGTGAGTCATCAGACAGACGTATCAATCTCTTGCTCACTCTCTCTCCTGTGCTCTTCTTTTTCTCTCTCTTCCTATTTCTTCCATTCCCTCTTCCCATTCCGTACTGTCTCTCTTCCTTCCTTACAGACACACACACACACACACACGCACACAGTCATGCACACTCAGGCACACGCGCGCACACACACACACAACTTGATTTCATCACATATATTTTTTTCCTTCTCTGTCTCTCTCCCACACACTATGTGATTTTCTCACATACTCATTCTTCAATCTTCTCTTTCTTTGATTCTGTCTCTCCCCCATTCTCGCTAACACTCTCATTCTTTAAACCCCGCCTCTCTCTCCTCTCTCTCTCTCTCTGGGCCTTCTTGCTCATTACAGATCTCACACTTCCTGATCCTAGCTCATCTCACCTCCAGCCTCTCAGGAACTCAGCACTGTAGGAGGAGACACACACACACACACACACACATACACACTCAGCTACACCACAGAATAAATACACATATATACAGTGCATGCATAATGCATACACATTCTCCACACTGTTCAGTAAGCACACACAAACACACACACAAATTGCAAATTTATGTCACTGCATCATCTCAGTTCATTGAATTGCCTTGCTGGGTTCTCCCTTTGCCTCTACAGACCAACCCGCCATATTGATGAGGTTTGTGTCATCCTGGACATAATCTTTGTTTGTTTCACAGACTCCCTGTCACTCTGTTTGTTTTCTGCCATCCAACGCCTGTGTGTGTGTGTTTATATTACTATATTTATAATGGTTCTATGCGTGTTTGTGTGTGTGGGAGGTGTGATGCTGAGGGCTTAGTGACGAAGAAGGACAGGGGAAAGAGATCTCACGCACCAGGTCATGAAGATTTGGTTTAAAAGGAGTTACTTTTGCAAAGGTTTTGGGTTTGATCGAGCTTTTTATCCTGTCCTATGGCAAAGGATTCAATTCAAAAGAGCATTTCACTGCGAGGAAGAATTCAACTCTGGGGGACAGCATGACTTCCTGTAGCATTCCAGAACATGAGGCTATGAGTCATATGTTTTGTTTGGTGAGACCAAGGGCAGTTCTGTTGTGTACCATCGGAGGTGGGCTCGCCATTGACAAACGCAATACGGCGCTCCTGTGGCCTTCGTTACCATGGTGATATTAGCCGGAGAGAGCGCGATGATTGACTTCATGACGTCTTATTGTCACAAAGGTATCATTGATTAGAGTCTAGGCAACAGGAAAGAAAAGGCTGAATCCTTTTCACTTCTGTGATGAGCCAACCCTCACTTACTGGATTGGTAACAGCCTCCAATACCAGAATCTGCCCACTCTCAGTGCGTCACCTGAAGGTCTCGCATTTCTCACCTCATCATAGGCTGAAATTAGTTGAGATCTTCATAACAATTAAATGAATTCATTTAATGTTTTATAGCAACTTATTTAAGACTTGTAAGACTGTCCAGCTCTCTAGAAATTGGGCAACAGTGACCCCCTAAGGAAGAAAAGGATTTTGGCAACAGCTTTAGTAAACATACCATCTTCCTCTTGTCACCATGAATAAGGCACAACAGCACCAATAAATGCATTCATGTGTTAACAGTAAGATAACTTTATTAAAAAAAAAAAAACACACATCGCTGACAGAAATAAATAATCTAGTGATTTTTTTTTTTTACAACAGTCACAAACTTTATTTGTCATGACAAAAAATTCAAGGCCAAATTACAAATAAATAAAGTAGCAAGAGCCTATAACACAAGGCTGTAGAACTCAGCATGAAACATAAAAGGAAGGACCCATAAACTGGTCAATAAACACACGCCACCCCCACCCACCCCTCAAAAAAAAAAAAAGATTAAATAGTGTCAAAAGAGGTATTACATGTGTACATCAGGTATTTGCAATTTGATCATTTATCCCCGAAAAAATATTTACAATAGTGAGGAAAGAGAAACTACCCCTGGAGAGAAAACTAAACAAAACAAACACAAAACAAAATAAGTCTTATAACTGCATTGACAGCAGCAGATTCAGTTGTGTCTGACAGGGAGAGTCTACTAGCCGCCATGCATAGCCCTCACCCACACACAGACAGACAGAGAGACAGACACGCAGACAGACAGAGACAGAAAGACTGTCACACAGACAGACAGGTAGTTTACGGATTCCTATGAAATCTCAACCCAGTTCAGAAGACAATCCATGCCCTCAGGCGCTAAGGAGGAGAGGACTCAGAGATTACCTGACAAATGTCCTTGTCGTCCAAGTACTAAGCTCTTATAAATCTGAATAAAAATGCAAACAAACAAAAACACACACATACACCGAAAACAACCACATGGGTGGGCAGAGAAGAGAGGTCCCAACCCCAGCTCCACCCATCTCTCTGTCAGTAGAAAACACCATAAGCGTAGTAGAGGAGTTGTTTGTGTAGATCCTCTTTGACTTTCCAATCAGTAGGATCAAAGAAACAAGTAGAGAGAAAAAAAAAAGAACAACTGGAGTCTGACCACTGGACCTCAGACACCAGTCCATTCTTGACTAACATCCAGGGTGGGACAGGGACGCCTTTTAGTTGTGCTATGATTAACGTGTGTGTGAAATTGGGGCTTAGTTCAGTAGTGTCTAATGATTCTCATCTCCCTCTGGAGTTACACCAATATTACGTAGCTTTAGATGAAGAGAAATTGATCTAATGAATGTTCACTAAACCTGCGAGTTGGATATGGAATAACAACCATACATGTTAATAAACTTGTCTAATACAAGCTTTTGTGTGCAATGTTTCAAATGTATGCCCCAACTCTGGAACAAAGGGCACTTAATAAATTCAATACAGCAAAATAAAATGTGTAGCTTTTGTGTTCAACCAATTCCTCACCTTCCAATATGCAGTATGTGTTCACCAAACCGTGGACAAATCTGATCAGATCTGACACTGATCACCATCTCTTCATAAAAGCTTTGGTATTTGTCAACAGATTTTCCCCTCCCCATGTCATTTCATTTCAACTGTGCACAGATAAAAATGACAAAATAAAAAAAATAAAAAAAAAAAAAATTCACAATAAACATCTAACACCCAAGTAGAGAGATAAGGCTACACTAGTCAGAGGAGTTCCCAACACCCGCTTTAATTTGCTGAAATATTCACTGAAAAACACTCCAGACATTCATGCCTTGTTGTGGGGCTAGGTGTGCGTTTTTCATCACACAATTCAGTATAAGAGTATTGCACATTCAAATGATACTTCTTGTATTTGTAGAAGGTATAAACTATTTCTAAATATACGAGAACCGCAACTATTAGGAAAGAGATTCAATGCCTAAAACAATATCTAGGGAATGCTTTCTGTACATACTCAAGTTATGACAATCCTTAAAACATCTCTAGAATGGACAAAAATGTCTATAATTTTATTCTATTATACAATTTTGATCCCTTGCAAACATCCATGCAATACATTGGTCACTGGTTACAGATTACATGGCATTATGTTCATAAATACATTAAAAGGCTCCGTCATGAACAAATGGACAAGTGTAAAGAAAACTATGTTTTATATTGTTTAATTATTTCTGCAACATTTGTACCCACTTTGGGACACAAGTGCGCCCCCCCCCCCACCCCCCCTTTCATGGACACTAAGAGGTGGAAGATATTTCATTTACATGAGGAATTACTGTGAGTGACACACACACGCACACGCACACACCACACCACACACACACACCACACACACACACACACACACACACACACACACACACACACACACACACACAGTTAAACTTCAATGAGAGGGTCCACAGTGACCCACATCTACATACACAAATAATAACTTCAATTATTGTTTCCACCCACACAGACCAACAGACACAGATACAGACCCACAGACACAAAGGCACACAGACGGGCAGACATGCTTACACACACACACACCACACACACACACACACACACACACACACACACAAATGCACGCACACACACACACACAAACCTTATGCACATATGATCAGCTTGGTGGTAAAAGGGGGAGGGGTGATCTTGCTTCCTGCTGGTTTGTCATCAGTAATCTTCATAATGCTCTCTGTTTGTCACCCGAGTCCAGGCATAATAGCGTTGGTGACCTGTCATCATCATGGCAAAGTGGCCATCGGTCCCAGCGAGTTCCTTGTCCCCCTCAGGCACATAGACTCCTTCATATGCAAGCACAGGAGTGCAGAGCACGGTACAATGGTAGACGACAGCCGCTTAGCATATTATTACTTTATCAGAACAGTCAGTAAACAGTTATTCATACAAAATCACAAACAATGACACAAAGTAAAACAAGCATAACAGCTTTCAGGAAGGTACATAGGTCAGATATAAGACTGAGAGAGAAACAGGAGAGAGACAGAGACAGACAGAGAGAGAGAGGGAGAGACAGAGAGAAAGACGAAAGTAAAAAACAAAACCAAAGTATAAATAAACGCAAGAGCAAGAAAGCTCAGGCAGCTGATTTCTTTGTGCCCACCTCACTCCCAGTAATAACCACCTGAGGAAGCCACTGACACCTGATCCGGTCCGTTCCAAAGATGCCAGTATCTGGTGCTGTTCAAGCAAACTACAGACATGGGTAAAGCATACACCTTCGAAAATAAAGCAAAACAAACAAACGAACCCACACACAAAAGCATAACTGTTGAACAGAAGGTAAAAAAAACGATAACAAATAAAAAAAACCAAATGTTTTCCCTGCATATGCTCAATAGTGGAAAAGAGGAAAAGAGGGGGAGTAAGTAAACAACAGAAGCGCCCATCTGGGGAAGAGAAACCGGAGATAAAGAGGGAAGGAGGGAGGGGCTCATTCGAGAAAACCCCACATCCCCACCTTTTTTTTTTTTTCCAAAAATCAGAAAACCAAATACCACAAAGAGACAGAAAGCAAGATGAGGCCCAAGTGTTGCGGATGTCTCCTGTTTCTGGGCGTTAGTTACGTAGCTGTGTTTGCCTTTGGCCACGCAGCTGCCCGGAGACTGTCTGTATAAGTAACAAGCATTCCACTCCGGGCCACTAGGGGAGGCCGGCGTGCGAGGACCAGGCCATTTCTCTCTCACTCCATCAAACAGTCTCCCTCATCTTCACTTTCTCTCATTCTGCATCTCTCTCACATTCTCTCTCCACTCTGTCCCTTTGTCCTGCTCTCCAAGTCACACGTTTCCTACATATTTCAAGTAGCTGCCGCTCCTTCCAGTTTCATGGTCACTGGTCCCGGCTAAGTCCAAGGTATAAGGAGGAGGACAACGAGGAGCAGAAAGTGTGTGTGTGTATGTGTGTGTGTGCGAGCATGTGAGTGTGCAAGTGTGCATATGAATGTTGTGAGTGTGTGCCGTGTGTGTGTGTGTGTGTGTGTGTGTGTGTGTGTCTGTCTGTCTGTGTGTGTCTGTCTGTGTGTGTCTGCGCATGTTGTGAGTGTGTGTGGCTCTCCTTACATCAGGGTGGGGAGGAGGTGTTGAGCAGAAAGGGCTTCCCCCACCGCCCGCCGCCGTCACTTGCCGCCGTACATCCGCTCGATGTCGTCCTGGTAATGGGTCTTGAGCTCTTTCCGCTTGAGCTTGAAGGCATCAGTCACCAGGCCCGTCTCCGGGGTCCAGGGCTCTGCGCTCAGACGAATCTTCTTAGGGATTTCAAAGCGCTCCAGGTTGGCTGCGCCAAAAGGAGAATCATCATGGTTACACACAGGAGTTAAGTCAAACTGTGAAATGGTAAATGAAACACGCGCACACACACGTGTGCACACACACAAATCTGTTTAAGCAATAAGACTATAATAACTCTCTCTCTCACTCTCTCTCTCACACACACACACACACACACACACACTCTGAAATGCTCTATATAAATGCATTGTGTGGGAGACACACACAGGTCGTGATGAGGACAGAGCATCACTCATAGCCCCACACCCAAACAGGTGGACCTGTGGCCCAGTATGGGGGGGAAGGGCAGGGCTACAGGAGGGACTGAGCAAGCAGCAGTGTTGAACAAACAGAAAACACCAAAAGGTGAGTGGAGCTTTTTTTAAAGGCAGAGATGCATTTTAGTGAGTTGCTAAAGGTTTGTGTTCAACAGCACAATAATGATTCTCCTAATGCCTCCTCTGGCATAAACCAACATGGGTGCAACAATGCACAATGCACAGTCATACTGCAGTAAATATGTGATGCAAAAATACAACGCTTGAACAGGGTGTTGACAATGCATGTGGCATGTAAGGTTTAAAACTATGTACTATGTATTTCTTACAAAGGTTGTGCTCTTCTCAACCTAAAACATGCAGATTCTCTGTTTCTTATGAAAACATTTAAATGAGCTTTGTGGTTTGGCAATTAAAGGTGTGCATTTCTGAAGACAGAATGTAAAGACATTGTTTGCATGTGATTAAAGATATTCTGGGGATTTAAAGTATTTAAGATTTACATTTTATTTTTTTGTTGCATTTTCTAGTTGACGGAACAAAATAATTTTGAGGTCCTATACTGGATCGAGCCATGAGCTCTGTATAGTTCATAGAGACAAGTTGTGAGTTGACTATATCGCTATACCCCTAGAGTTTAGTCAGAAAATACACAGGTTTTATTTGGCTATTAAACAGAAGGTAAAAAAAAAAAACTACATACGTTTATCTGTAAAGCCTTATGGCCTTACTGGAGACCTTGGCAAGGCTTAACACAGCCATTTGTCTGAGCTCTGACTTACACTCACACTCACAGCTGATGGCTACAGGTAAAGATGTCATGAGAACCAATACTACAGATACCATTAAGTATTAAGCAAAATTCTGAGATACTGTGTGATGATTAAATACTTGAAAGCTATATGTATCTTTTGGTCTTTTTTTGCTTATGTTAATAACTATGTTATGTTAATTGTTTATCAATAATTTACTTTAGGGCCACACACACACACACACACACACACACACACACACACACACACACACACACACACACACACACACACAGTAGTCTGCGTGGAAGCACATCAAATTATTTCATTCTGTATTTCTGTCTGATTGCTGTGGAACCTATTTGGGAATGGAATTTTACTAATCTCTACTGCTGGCATACTAACAGGCCAGAGAAAGGAGAGCTTCCACCCCTGCAGTGCAATGCTGGGTAGATTACCTGTAACAGCTGCATCGGTGATGACACGCAGGACTTCCCTCTCCATGACGGGGCTGTTGCACACCTCCTCCCATGATCCCCGCACGCCACTCTGCGCCGCCAGCACCGTCAGCTGCTTCTGGTTGGGCACCACGAAACTGATGACGTACGACTGATCACTAGGGACGGGGAGAGAGAAGGGACGGGTTAGAACATGCGACCGAGCGGAGTGTTGCGTGTTTTTGTTTTATGTTATTGTTCTATGGTTGTGTGAGTCTGTGTCTTATTACCTATTAGCATAGGCACAAATATTGTCGATGAGGGGGCAGTTCTTCAGCACGGCCTCCACCTTCCCCAGAGATACATATTCTCCTGCCTGCAGCTTCACAAGGTCCTTCTTACGATCTGATTATGCGTGCGCGCGCACACACACACACACACACACACACACACACACACACACACACACACACACACACACACCGAGTCAGTTAGTCGTAGTCATAGGAGTTATTACATTCATATCACAAATTTCCAACAATTTGATATTATAGCACACTCTAGTGGACAAACTTTCCACATGACTCCAGAAGACGCATTGAAAGCGCTTCCCATTGCACTCACCGATAATCTTGAGGCATCCGTCAGGGTGGAACTCTCCAATGTCCCCTGTGCAGAACCAGCGCTGGCCACTCTCATCCACAAAGAAGTCCTCCAGGTTCTTGGCTTTGTTCTTGTAGTAACCCATAGTAACATTTGGCCCTCCAATCACGATCTCCCCTCGAGGGTTGGGCTTATCAGTGCTATAGTAACCTCCTGGGGAGCAGACACAGAGACACAGTGCAGGGTGAAAGTTACAAAGCATCACAAATATTTGAAACCCTTACATACAGAGAGGAAGGAAGGAGGGAAATGCATGAGTCTATGTTGTCATTAACTGCATTCCTCAGCCTGTCTAAATTTATCGGTGTCTTAGAATGTGTTTGCACTGTTCAGCTTGAGCAGAAGAAGGAAAACAGGCCTTCATTATGTTACACTGCTCAGTCATAGAAAAGAGCCAAGAAAAACAAAGACTGTGGGTCAGGGGTCACAGGTCAGAGTTTTATCGGCTCCCCACTCCCAATCATCATCACCACCACTAGATACTAATACTCACCCTCTTCCCAGTCCTTCAGTTTGATCTCAGAGCAGACCAGTGGCGCCCCCACCCTTCCTGTACTGTAGTCCCACACTGTAAACACACACACACACACACACACACACCACACACACACACACACACACACACACACACACACACACACCATTGAATCAGCAGAGCAATACATATTCAATCTGGCTGAACTTAATGACCTTATCTCATTGACACACGGCAATACCCTTCATTAAACAGCTCTACTGTTACAGTATGCTGCCGTCCGACATGCTCTTCTTTTAGACTAATGTAGCCATCATCACCAAATATACAAACACTGTGGGGTCATATGTGGATTACCTGGCCTCAATCATCATCATCATTATTTTTATTACTGCTATCTCTATAAAACCTTAAAAATCACAAAAATCAAAAATCTCTTTGCATTTGCATGACTCTACCACGGATGCAACTACGGTCTCGCATGAGACCCAGCCTCTCCTCACCTTATGCTCAATAATGATTCTCCTAATGCCTCCTCTGGCATAAACCAACACTACCTCCCATTCTATTCATTTCATGACATGAGGCCCATCATAAGACCCATCCAGAGGCTGTGGGTTTACAACTCAAGATCACAATGACAGGACGCCGGCTGGAAGAGAGGAGGACGCTGAAGACCCTTCCGGAAGCGCCTTGTATAGACTGTATTCTAGCGGTGAGTCATGACATGAAATGGCGTTTAATCCTGGCTTCTGGGAGGAGTCGTGAGCTCAGTTGAAAGCAGGCTTGTATCTTTCTCTCTGAACACCCAAAGAAGGCTACTGTTCAGACAAAAGGCCTTTCTGACATGTTTCTGTAGAGTGTAGCACAGTGTGCAGACTCTTGGAACACTTCCAGTTAGGCCTTTATTGCTCGTCGTGTTCATTTCCTATGTGTCTGGAAGTGCATGCTGCTGGTTTTGTGCTGTTGGTGTTGACTGCTGACTGAGTTGTCATGGTCCGGGGCCTGTGTTCTTTGTGTGTGTAGCAAGAAGGTGTGTCACTATGTTGGTTCTAATGCAAGGTATTTGTAAGGGTGGCACCTAAGATTGTCTGTATGTGTGTTTGCGTGTGTGTGTGTGTGTGTGCGCGCTCTTACTTTCACTGATGGTGCCTGCTCCACAGGTTTCGGTGAGGCCGTAGCCCTGTCCCACAGGGCAACAGAAGCAGATGTTCATGAAGCGCTGTGTGGCTGCCGACAGGGGTGCTCCTCCGGACAGCAGCAGACGCGTGTTCCCCCCAAGCAGAGAGCGCACCTTATTGAACACCAACCTGGACCAGACAGAGATAGAGAGAAAGAAAGGGAGAAGGGGAGAGAGAATTTATGAACAAATGCATCTGCAATGTGTTTGAGACAAAAAACTGTGTGTGTGCCTGTGACTAGTGAGCTGGCGCTGGTAACTGTAATTAACACAGTATCAATGAGTCGTTATCAGAAGTGAGAGTGTGACAGAGACCAACAATAAACAAACAACAGGTGGTGCATATCGTTCCCAGAGAATCGAGAAGTGAGAGAAACAGCTCAAAAAACACAACAGACAAGAACTGGCTTAACTCTGAGCCCTACACTGTACTCACATATCCCCTCTATTCTCCAGCTTTCCCCTGCCTTGTTCTCATAGGTCAACTGCCAACATACAATGACACCCATATAAATTTGCACACAAATGTAAACACCAATACAAGTAGTAAAATGAGAGTGCGCCACGAGCAATGAGATGATTAAACATTTTTTTCTTCCACGAAGCCATTTCATGAGGCTGTGTACTAGCTCACAAAATGGTTCTGATAGAGGTGGCCACTTTAAGTGATCCGCGATAACAGTCCAGTGCAGTCATTAGGAGATCCTGTCTGACACCCCATCCATTAACCTGCTCTACCAAACAGCCTCATTTACTGCTCAACACATGCATCGCCTTTAGGACGAGCAAGAGGAGAGATTACAAAACAATCCTTCTTGTTCGACATCGCTATCTAATCTCAGAAATACTCCTAGGAATAACTTGGCAAAAAGGCTGCTCAGGTACTTTTAAATCTTGTGGATAGACTTCAAAAACAAAAAAAAAAAGTGAGGCTGTAACAGCTGCAAAGGCGACCCAAAATTACTCCCTATAGCTTCTGTAGGAGTAATGTCAGCCATCCCTATACTTTTGTCTGTAGTGTATGTATAAACTACAAGTGCAATAAATGTGTTGCAGAACAGACATAAAATATACAACTACAAGAGATAGGTGACACAGACAGACTGACAGTCTAGCACACAAATGGAGAGGTGACAACTGAAAGATCAATAAACTAAGTGGTGCTGAAATTGATTGCGCTGATGAATTGACTGATCCCAGCACAGCTGAGGGCATACCGGTCACAGAGTGGCGTGCCGTAGCCTTTGGAGATCTGCTCCATCTTGTAGTTGTAGGCCAGCACAAAGAGACTGCGCTGGACACTGCTCATCTCCTCCACCTTGGTCATGACATTCTTATAAATACGGTCCATGATCTCCTGCAGAGGGAGGACAGGAGGAGGGGAGAGAGAAAGAGGGTGGGGGTGGAGGAGAGAGAGAGAAGAGGGAAGAAAGGGAGTGAAAGAGAGACAAGGAGGAGGAGGGTGGGAGTGAGACACAGTGAATGGGTTATTGGGAAAGATCATATCTTACACAAGAACTCGGAGTAGGAAGTAAATGTAGGAGTAGGCAGATAAAGGATTTCAAAATGTGACTGTGCTGAGTGGTTTTCAATACCAACGAAAAATGAGAGAATTAATAACAGAGCGTGAGTAAGACAGATGAAGGTTGTGAAAGAGAGAAAAGGAGGAGAGACAGAGGACGAGAGAAACTGACAGAGAGTGAAAGCTTTAACAAAAAATAACAAAGAAATGGAGCACTGTGGCAGTCTCCAGCTCCATGTGATCACAGGTGATGGATGAGTCCTGAACTCTGCTTCTGCTCTTACCGGCACGGCTGCCATTATGGTGGGCTTCAGCACGCTGGTGTCTCCCTTACTGCCCTTCTTTATCTTTGTGGACTGGAGAGAGAGAGAGAGAGAGAGAGAGAGAGAGAGAGAGAGAGAGAGAGAGAGGTAATGACTTCATCATGACAATGCAAAAGACTGGAGCCAATCTCAAGTCAACAATGACAACAAGGAGAATTTGACAAAAGCAAAGATCTCACCAAAATCAAAACACCAATTAATTAATCATGAAACCTCAACTGTAAGAGGAGGCCAATCTGTTCTGAAGGCAGGAAACAACCATCTGCCTCACCATAACATAGTCAATAAGGCCAGTCTCTGGAGCTATGGAGCTCATGTGTGTGATCTTGTCTTTCAATTACTTTTAAACTAGACCAGGTGACCAAGACAACACAAATTAAGTCTATGAACGAAGATTACAATATACTATCTGTTTGCTTAAGCAAACAAAATCTGATAGAGGGGACTATGTTGCAATGGATCTGAAGCGAAACAAAAAAGCCACTTTGGGATGGCTGAATCCACAGACATATTTCTCCATGCCTGTTCACTGTGCCATATTCTACATGAAGGCTAATTTAAAATGGGCATCTCCATATTTCTTTCATTTCCCTGATTTGTTTTTTGTTTGTTTGTTTGTTTTATTTGCATTTTATTTTAGTTATTTTAGCAATCGAGGCTTAAAAAAGTTTCTCCCAGCTGGTTGGCTTCAGTTGCAGCTTTAGACTGGTGTTACACAAGACACTTTGGCACATCTGTGGAGATAATGCATTTCGGAAACCTACTCTCAAAACCTGGGTGGCCGCCTGAAACTAGGATGTCCTATTTGGACGCTACAGCCGAGCTGCTGCCTCAGGCTACAGAATCCCATCTCTTAGCGCTCAGCTCTTTACTGAGTTGGCCAAACTGGACTGATAAGATCCCAGATCAGTTACAACCCATACAATTCAGTTGGTCAGTCAATTGATGCATTTCCTCTACGGGGAACAACCCCGGTGTTTGGGGTAAAACCTGGGACTTTTACTCTTGTCATCATCGAGCTGTGGACCGGGGCCATGGCTCAAACAGCCTCATGCTGACCCTGGGGTACAGCAGGGTCGAACCAGGGCTGAACGAGGACTTGCTCTACTGAGAGAAGCAGTGTTTGGAAATATCTAGCATTGTTAACAAACATCCCCGTTACTCAGGCTAATGGAAAAAGAAGACTAGGGCTAGGCACCGGTGTTTAAGACCAGGATAAAGACTGGGGCTGGCCCTGGTCCGTAATGGAAATGTGCCAGACGCTTTCTCATTTGTTTGGCCTCTTCTGTCACTGTACAGAGTACAGATATACAGAAGTAGTGAAATGGATTCAACATCAAACAATAAAACAAACAGTATTGAATTACCTCACTGACAAGTATAAATAAAACAAACAGTATTGCATTGCCTCACTAACAAGTCCTGCTATGAGTATTAAAACATAGAAGATGATAATGATGACGATGGTCTTTCAGTGCTTTTAAGACTTAACTGGAGGCCCCAACCCAAGAGCTCTCAAATCAGTCAGTCACAACTTAGCCTGCAAGCAGGTCTAAGCGCCACTGATCTAAGAACAGCCGCCATCCCTTCATGAAGTCAGTCAGTCACTCTGCCAGTGAAGTGGAGTGGAGTGCATTAATGGGTGGTGGACTGGACTGGACTGGAGTGGCGTGGAGTGGGTTCAGTGAGTGCGGTGTGGTGCGGTGCAGTGCAGGCACAGGAGCTCTTAGCGGATGTAATAGGCGGCTCTGACTCTTGCACCTTCTCCATCAGGGAGATTAAAGATTACAGCCGCCAGTCAAGCGGCTTTACAATCACAACATCCGCATGAGGCACGCCTGCCAAACGCTCTCTGTGCCGTGTGATTACACTAAGCACAACAGAGAGAGAGTGAGCGAGCGAGTGGGATGGGACACTGTGTGTGTGTGTGTGTGTGTGTGTGTGTGTGTGTGTATGTGTGAGTATGAGTCTTGTAGAGTGTGCTGGGCTGCTGTGTGTACAGTGCCTTGTAAAGGTACTGTGTGAGTGTTAGTGTGTGTGTGTGTGTGTGTGTATGTGTGTGTGTTTACCTGGTCAGCAAGCGTCTGAGGGGAGGAGTATCCGATGCGGCAGCCGTGAGACAGCGAGACCAGCTCAGCGCTTAACTCCAGCACGTGGGCCAGGGGCAGATATCCAATGTAGGTGTCATGCTCACTGCCCGAGTAAAAACATAATACAGTCAAACACAAACACTGAGTACTCTACCAGCAGTTTATTAATTTAATCATATCACATCACATGCTGATGAGAGGAAAGAGGGAGTAGGTAAGAGAGAGAGAAAGAAAAAGACAGAAGGATGGGCAAGAGCAAGGGGGGAAGAGAAGAGAGAGTCTGTATTCTGATTCATGTTTTGATTTTTCAAATGTGTATACATTCTACATCTGCACTATAACGACCCATACTACATATAAAGACTGCTTTGACAATACTAGTGCATCATCTGTCATATCAACACAACAACTTCAGAATATGAATTTGAGTGAGGCGCCAGAGAGAGAGAGAGAGAGGGAGGGACAGAAAGAAAGAAAGAAAGAGAGAGAGTGAGAGAGAGTGAGAGAGAGAGAAAGAGAAAACATGCTAGATGGACAGGTAAGGAGGGATTAAGGTAGAAGAGTAAACAGTGTATAAATGGAGAGAAGCAAGCCTACTCCAGGTCGGGGATGCGTTCCGCCATGCCGGTGATGCCAGCAATGATGTTGCTATGCGAGATCATGACTCCTTTGGGGATGCCCGTGGAGCCGCTTGTGTACATGACGACCGCAATGTCTGATGGCAGGGGCTGAGCTCGTGGTTTTGTCACTATGGGTGCACACGCACACACACACACGCACACACATTAGCACACAATAAACACAAACAAACACATACATACACACTGACATATTCACCATAAGCAAACTACTCAGTCAGAGCAGAATAACTAGCAGCTCTCTAGAGTTTAAGAGAAGAGAGGAGCAGAGAGGAGGAAAAGAAAAGAGGAGAAGAAGGCCCTTACTGTTCTCAGGTTTGGCCCCAAGTTCCTGTACAGAAGCCATGTTGTGGACCATGATCCCCCTGGGCATTCCAGGCCATGTGGTTGGCTTACTGTCCACCACAATAATGTGCTGCAGCCTAGGAACGTCCAACAGAATTGCCTGAGAAGAGAGACAAAAAAAAAGGAGAAAGGTTGAGAGACAGAGAGGAACAGAATTTAATCAAGTGAGCAGAGACAGAATGACAGAGAAAGAGAGAGGGAGAATGAGAATGAGATCAAGAGAGATGGAGAGATGGAGAAATGGAGAGGAGAGAGAGAGAGAGAGAGAGAGAGAGAGAGAGAGAGAGAGACTGAAGGACAACGTGGAAGCTTTAACAGAGTGAAAATGGGCTTCATTTAATTATTGAGAGACTATTAGGGGCAGACTTTAGCCCCAGTTTGCTCTGCTATTTTTGCTTTATCTGGGTGACTGCAGAGCCAGGCTGCTGCTGTGGACTTGAACTGCTGCTGTGGCTTTCCACTTCCACCTGCCTTTACTGTAAGTGCACAATGTTAAATCTAGATTTCCTAACTAACTTCTAACTTCTAGCAAGCTAACTAGCTAGCTAGCTAATAGCCTACAAGCCTGTCCTGACAACATCACCAGAGCAGCTAAAAGTTATTTTGCTCACTGACTGGTGTACTACAGATCTGTCAGGGCCATGGTTCTTACAAACTGCACCTGGTAGATGGTTAATCTAAAGACTTCACACACACACACGGTTATGAAATATTATTTACACTCATGCTATGTACACAGACTTCCTATGGTGCGTGTGTGTGTGTGTGTGAGAGAGAGAGAGAGAGAGAGAGAGAGAGTGAGAGAGAGAGAGGAGAGAGAGAGAGTGGAGAGAGTGAAAGAGATAGAGAGACTGCAAGACAGAGTGTGTCTCTATGTATCTCTGAATTTCTGTGTGTGTGAGTGTGCGCATGTGTGTGTCTACCTTCAGTCGGCTCTGCAGCAAGTCCTTGCTAGTGATGATGTGTGTGACCTCAGTCTCATTTAGACCATGGGCAATGGCGGGGCCTCCCAGGGTGGAGTACAGCGTCACAACTGGAAACGGAGAAGACAGCGAAAGAGACAGCCGTGGAATCAGAACGACCCAGACATGAGCAAAAAGTTGCACAACCGCAAAGTTACGAAACCTTGCTGAAGGATGAGAAATCTTCTAGCCTGAGTCATGAAGGTAACATGAACCCTTAAAAGATTGCTTCCACTTCCCTTGCCAGGCATCAAGGCCGCATCATTCCTTTGGTTCAACCACAAAAATGTAACTTTTACCTTTATTTAGGAGGCACATAGAAAACAAGTGCCATGGGTAGAAACATTAATAATATTTCACTGAATTCATCTGGTACGACTTTTATTAACAGAGGCACCAAGGCGCCTCATATGTATAAAGAGAAGTCATTGACACTGTGGAACAAAAGAGGCCATGTTAAGTTTCTGCCCAATGCCAGTGAACTTCAAATAAAGCTACAACTGTGACACATTAGCAGACAAGCAGAGGAGCATGTTCAGTGACAGACTCCTGTGTCTGGCACGCTCTACAGACAGACTGAGGACAGAAGTCCTTTGTACCACTGACCTTACAACGCCACCCAGAAATGGAGGTAGGAGATTGACTTGTGTGTTTTGAATGCCCTTATGGGGTCACCCCCACATATACATACACACTCACTTGGACTGGACTCTCCTACTGGCTATATTAGCCCTTTGCACACCAATAGCACCCCATCTCCCTGTCTTCTTCAAAGGCTTCTTCTTTACTGGTAATTTAAGACCACCTTGGTATTCTGTTTGTACTGCTGCTTATGTTAATTACAACTGCACAGTGCCTTTCTATAAATCTTTTTGTGTTACAGTTGTTGTGATTTGTTGTGTTATTTTTATTCTGTTTACCCTGTATCTGAAAGCTAGTTTTTACACTGGCAATGTACTTGCTCTGACACTTGCTCTTTCTTGCTCTATGGTCACCATAGCATCCCTCTGCACATATCCATATCACCACTTCCACATTTTACAACTTGGTACCCTGAAATGGAACAAATTAAGTGTGTGTGTGCGCGTATGTAGATCATGTGTATGTTTTTTTTATGGATCCTAAACGGTTGCTTTAATTTCCTACGTGATGAATTAAGTGTTATCTTATTTTATCTTATCTCAGTGTGTGCAAAATGAGTACAGTATATGAGGAGAGATCTGCCCAGACATTGAAGACCATGTACTAGCAAGTATGTACCAGCAGGCATGCACCTTGTAGCCTTCAAAACACATGCTATGGCTGCTGACTAACTGTTGAACAGCCTGGTGTTACACTAGAACACTGCCTGCAGCCTGCAATGCATTCTGGGTTGAAAGCTCTCGTATTCCCATCCCATTGGTTATTTTTGGCGTATTCAACCCAAAATGCATTGCTTGATAAAGTCTGGTAAGCTCAAATTCGCCTAATGCCATAACCAAATTTTTATGACTTGTCTACGTTAATATACTGTATGTCTTGCTATCTCAGAGAGGCCCTGCTGACAGGGTCTAAAAGATGGTCTGGCCTGGTCTGATGTGGTCTGGTGTGATGTGATGTGATCTGGTCTTGTCTAGCCTCTCACCGGGGAAGTTATACATGAAGCAAGCCTGGGCGGCGATGATCCACTCTGCCCGCGTCTCACAGAAGATGGCAATGTTGCACTGCGGCTTCTGTCCCAGAGCAGCCAGACCGCTGCTAAAGTGATGTGCCGCCTGGAACGTCTCCTCGTACGACATCCACTGATAGTCCCCCAGGATCACCTACACACACACACACACACACACACACACACACACACACACTTCTCAACCACCATGAACTCTGATAGTTGTTCTAGATGTATAATAAAGTATGTAAATCACTAGAAAATGTAACAAGGAAATAACAAAGAAATAACAAAGTTGCACATCCAAGGATTTGCACGGACTTTCTGTTGCCTGTTGCACAGGGCTGCAGGTTTCAACAACTTGAATTTAAGACTTTCTAAGACCTCTTTATGATCATTATGATTGAAATTCAAGACCATCGTGACGCCCTTTTCGGTAAAATATTTGCACAGATTTATGGGATTTGAAGTTAAATCTATGGATTCTACATCCATAGGACATACTTTTTAATCATGCTTTCACCTACACCTACTAACTCTACATGAAAAAAAAAATGTCCACTTCCCCTCAAATAGAAGTCACACTTCAAGCAAGTGGCATAGTCCACACAAAATGCACCACACTGGTGGATCTGCAGTAATATTCACAACTCAGACCAAAAGAATGTTTGAGTATTATATGTATGTGTGTGTGTGTGTGTGTGTGTGTGTGTGTGTGTGTGTGTGTGTCCCCGAGAGAGAGAGACTGCAGTTTTGTACTCCTATATACAGCAAGTCTCTCTATCAACTCTATATGTTTCTTATGTTTGTGTCCCATTTCTCTCACTTACATGTAGATTTTCTGTGTGTCTGTGTGTTTTTCCATCCCCCTCTCTCTTGCACCCCCTTGTAGATTTTGTGAGTGTGTGTACGTGTGTGTGGTGTCCCTCGTCTCTCACCTTCTTGAAGATTTTGCCATTGGGCTGCAGCTCATCCTCCTCGCTGAGAAGCTCACGTGTCCCCAAGCAGTCCCGGTGGGGGAAGTGCCGTGCAGCGTACTCAAACACCTTGTCAAGGGTGTCCACGCCCTCGTGCAGCGTCGACACCAGCTGCTGGGCACTGCCTACCGACCGGTAGGGCCCAGCTGGCTTCCCGCTCATCGAGCTTGCCTTAACCCGCTTGGCACGGCGCTGACTGGTGCCTGCGCCCGTGAGCACGTACCAGGGCAGGAATGTAATGACAGAGTAGACCCACACCACTGAGCGGAACACCTGCAGCAACAGAGGGCTCATGTCCTCTTTCAACTTCATGGTGCCGGTTCTTGACGACGACTGTGACAACGACAATCAGATAGGGTCGCTCTTCGTGCGCGTGTGGGGCTGGGGCTAGGGTGGACACCTCTCCCTCTGATCCTCACCTGGCTTGAGTCTCGTGACGTTTTGGCTCTGTGGCACCCGTTGGAGGATGAGAAGGCCGTCTCCTTTTTGTAACCCCTCTTCTATTCTTTCCTCCCTCTCCCTGTGTCTCCCCGAAGGGGGTTCTCTTCGGGTGTTCAAGGAAACAGATCCTCGCTACAGGCGTGCAACTCTAGAGAGCTATCTGCTCTCTGGATCCTTGTGCGTTTCTCGCCAGCTTAGCTGCTCCTGTATGAAACACACACAAAACTGGAGTCACACACCATTTGTGACAGACTTCTTAGTACAGCGCGTTGAACAACTTCAAAATCATATTGTATCACATCAGATCACATCATAAAGAAAACTGTTATGAGGAGTCACATGAATTCCTGTGTGCCGAGAACAAATTAGCCACGAATTTGTGGATGATTTTAAATATAATGTATCTATTCATCTGGGCATTACAAAACCCTCATTACAAAACAAAAAACTCCCTTTAAAAGGATGCAGTGACAATTTCAAAGACTTTTCTGGCTTGTTCCAAAAGTTCAGTTTGGGAAATATTAGCCTAAATGTGGAACAGAGGAAAGTTCCACAAGCATGTGCTGAGGGTGGGCTGAAGGATTAGACCAATCAGAAGGGCAAAAAGAAAGAGAGAGAGAGAGAAAGAGAGAGAGAACAACAAGTGCCTTGTGAGCCACAGAAGGTGAAGCCTGTGCTAACTTGGGATCATCTCTTGGCGGGAACATGAGGCCTGTGCGTGTGTGTGTGTGTGTGTGTGTAAGACTAGCTTGTTGTGGTAGCGACACACAAGATGGAGGAAGCTGCTGTAGTATACAGCATACCTAGCAAGATGCAGTTGAGGTTCTGAGCAGGGGGGAGTGTTTGGGTGTGTGACTAAGTCACACACAGTCTGCAGTTAGATAACGCTTGCTAACATTTAAAGGGCTGTTGTGCTGGTGCTGGGGAACAGAGTCTGGGCCAATGCAAAGCCAATTTTATTGTAAGTCAAGAAAGATGGTCCCAATCAAAACACACAGAACCGGGCTGAGACCCATGGGTCTGTCCCGAGCAATAACTAATAAATGGCCTACATCAAGTGGCTTGCTTAGAAGGAAAGAGGGGAAAAAATGACAACAAGGACATCAGCTTCAAGCAATCCAAACCCCCAGCTCCTTAGTCAGCAGTCTCTCGGCCACTGACTTCTGACTGTCCACTAAACTTTCACTTGTAATAACAACAGAGAAGAGGAGCAACCAGTCAGGGATCGTTACATAGCTCTTCACAGCTTTTAAGCTGCTACTGCACCTTGGAACAGTGGAAGTCAGTACATTCCGAGACACACCCATGTCTGTGCGACAGTCTCACAACTTACCCTCCCGCACACACACACACACGCAAACACACACACACACTCACTCAGGTGAGAAAGAGAGGCCCAGGGAACAAGAGTAAGGCTGACTGGCTGCCTTTCTAACTGTCCGCATGCAAGCAAGCCCCCTCTCCTGTCTCTCTCTCTCTCCACAAACCCCCCCACTCCCACCACCACCACCACCACCGCTGCTCATCTAAGTGGAAATACTAAGAATTCCATCCGAAATGACAACTCATTCCTCTAGCAAGAAACACACACCCTTTACACTGTTGAAGATGTGCTCCAAATGCTCTGCCTATAACCAATCTATCCAGTCACCTACCACCGTTTAGACAGATGCTCATAACATGGACATCAAGCTGACACAATGCTTGCTCTATGGGGACGACCGAGAGCACTCATTAATAGCTGTCCTTTGAGGCCTTGTAGGAGTCAATCAAGACCATTGTGAGGCCTGTCATCTCTAATTGCCAGGCACAGTATGATTGTCCAACTCTTTGTCAAATCCTATGAAGACACTAAACTATATTAAAGACTTGAGAGACAGAGAGACAGGCAGAGAGAGAGGCAGAGAGAGAGATGACGGCAGAGAGCCAAAGGCACAGGTATCAGGTGGTCAGTCGGCTGCTGGAAACCTGATACAGCTAACCTGCATTGCAGCACTCCCAACAGCAGCCCGGAGACAGCGCGCGCGCATACACGCACACACACACGCACGCATGCACGCACGCACGCACACACGCACACACACACACACACACACACACAGTCAAAGCCACTCACCACAGCCAGCACCCCCCCACCCGCCAAAAAAAGGTAAACACACACACACATACAGCCCATTTCTTCCCATGTAAAGTTACAGCAGTGAAAAGATTATCGTTACAGAAGTGAAAAGATTATCGTTATTTATACAAAAACACTATGATATGTTCTTTAATGGCCTTGTGGTTGCTGGTGTCTTATCAAAGTTGTCTCCACTATCTTCCGTAAACGACAGGTTCTTATCTAAACACCAGATAGTGTGAGCGCATCAGCAGGCAAACCAGACTGTACACAGAAGTAGCAGCACCTAGTCTCGACTGGATATCTATTTGCCCTCTGTTTTCCTGCATGGGCCACCTTTCACAATGTGAAAAAGTGAATGATGAATGAGAAATTTGCACGCACACACACACACACACACACTCACACATTCACTTACACACGCACACACACCAACAATGTGGTGGAAAACCAGTTAGTCTAAAACTTGATACAACGGCATCAAACATATGTAGAGGCATAAATTGCCTAATGCAACCAGACAGACTGGTCCACCCCACACACACACCTTCTTCCAGTTTAGCTATATTCTTAAGAGGTTTGGTGTGAATGGTTTTCAGTGCATTTCCGTGGGTGATGGTCATTACCCTGTTGGAATGTTGATAGGGAAGGAAGGGCTCATTTTTTCCTTGCAGTAAGGACAAGTTGTTCAGTACCTGAGACATCAAAACAGCAACAAATCATGATGCTACCCAACTTCACTTCAGAATAGAGAGGGTGCCATTGGATGCCACTGTGTACTGTTTCCACATAATTCATTGTATGTTTCATGAATCAACGATTTTCCAAGTAACATTGTGGTGTGCCAAGGTAGTCTTTGGCAAAGTTTTGGCAAACAACATCCTTTATTTGAAGAGCAAAGCTTCCACTGTGATGTCCTATCATGAGTACAATCAGGGCACCATTCATGCACCCTCTCTGTTCTGAACTGCAGCTCGAGAAGCATCATATTTGTATCATATAAGCATATTTGTTGCTGTTATGATGTTCAGGTACTGGACAACTTGTCATTACTGCAAGAAAATAAGCCCAGGGTTTCTCAGCCTTCCAACATGGTAATGACCATCACCCATAGAAATCCATAGAGAACCATTCACACCAAACCTCAAGAATATAGCTAAACTGAAAGAAGAATGGATTAAAATGCCTCCTGAACAAATTGTGTAGATCTGATTCATAGGTGTCAGAAGCCCTGACTTGAGTTTATTCCTGCAAATGGAGGGTCAACATGTGATTGATCTTACTTAATCACACAGAACTTTTGACATTTCGTGGATACTTTCAATAACAACATGAAATACAGTGATTTCTGTTGTGGTTTTAGCTCCTGCATTGTGTTTAATCATATCATACTGGTGATTTACTGGAAGATCCGATCACATCTATGCACATCAATGCAAAAAAAACGGAAAATTGAAAGGGGTTCACATACTTTCTACTTTGACTGTAGTATGATGAGTTTTTGAAATATGATAGGTCTTTATGAGTTTGAGTTAAATGGTATATGTGAAAATGTGAAAAAATCTTCGCTGTCTGCGATAGCCAATCAAATGAAATAAACGTAGAAATCAGGCCAGTCCGAAAAGTTGATCAAAGTTTATGCAAGATCAAGCTTAAGCCATTGGCGGATGGCACTGCATCGCCCAATCCATGCTCTCCTGTATTTGATTAGTGCCTGCCCCACGAAATCCTAACTATGCAAGATCACTGAATATCCGTGAAATAAAGATAACAGGCAGAACAGCTACGTCTCGTTTTTAGCATGTTGAATATTAGGAGGTTTAGGACAAACGGCTGCATTATTTCTGTCCAGCGAAAAGAATGACTTGTCAACTTTGGCAAATACAACGTGCTTCGTAAGTTTTAACCTGTGGTTGTCACAGCAACATTGCAATAACGAGGCAGTTATCTGGTTTTGTTGGCTAGCGTGAAACCCTACACATTATAAGCTTACCATTGCGGAGTGGCTGTATACAGTCTCCAAGCAATTAGCGGATGTGCTTATCATAGTTTATCTTGCTTCATTTCCTCTGAAATTTAATATTCCAACATTTTTAGCTCTACGTCCCTTGCAATTCTGACGTTAGCGAACTAATGTAAATAGCCTGCTCACTCACATGCCTTGCAACGGTGACATGACCGCAGTGAATCAGAGTTCATTATCAGAGGCGGAAAAACGAAGCGTTTTACTCTGTGGCTTTTTTAAGCAGGTTGCGAATAGGGTTGTCAATGTGTTCGTGGACCGTTTTGAGCCCAACTAAAGTTACATACCATCTTTGGAGACCTCAGAGAACAATTTGAAATACCATATAGACGTATGGTAGGCACATTTGACAGGACGAGGTTTCCTTAGCCTTATAACTCAAATGTCACATTTTCACATTCCCAACACAGCTGCACAAAAATCGATCAAGAAACGTAATGAAAGAATCCCCATGGCTGTCTTTCAACAATACAAGGAAAACAGAAGGAAAAGTATGACCCAAAAGAATGTTAGCTGGACTAGTGATCGTGAATAAATAGCAACGTCATGACAACACAGCTGCACTGGCTTTGGAGATAAGGAGAGAGAAAGACATTTGTAATAGGCTTTATGCAGAATCATTAGTACAAAGACTACTCATCACAACCACGGTGAGCAAGCAAAGCTGGTATGGTTCATATTTTTTATTTCATTTTACGGATCCTTGTTACAGTTACTGCCCATATACTCAGATGAACTGTGTATAGGGTCCAACGAAGAGGGTACTGTTTACTTCACTGCTACGGCAACAATGTAATAAAGTAAGCCTATCGTTAATCATCTGGCCCGTCTCGAAAGCAACTTGACATACCATGGCATGCCAAGTGACGTTGGGCATAGCCAAGATCAAGCTAACCAAGACTGTTGGCTGACTGACTTGATCTTGGCATAATGTTAAGCTGTAGCCTACTGAACTGAACCAGGACTAGAGCATAGCAGTCAAAATCAGTTCGTGCTATTTAATACAGATACATCAACAGTTTGACGCAGACTTGGCTTAAAAATAAATATTTGATTGAAATGTACACATCAAAATGAGTCTAGGGACGAGTCTTAACATATCATATTAGCTGACAAGCTAACAAGTTAACCTGTAACTACAGTGCATAGACCAGTTTGTTAGCTGGATGCAAGGCTAAGCATTAACGTTACTGATAACGTTAAACAACCTGAGGATGTACGTTAGTTGTCACAAATAACGTTAACGATGGAAGATATCGACAGGAATGTGAAGCACGGACAGACCTGCCAGGATCATTTCAGTTATTACAAACAGTACAAATACAATGCTGTTAGCTAGCAGGCTAACAGGTTCACTGATTTGTTTCTATCGCTATCGTAGGTTGCATAAAACACCAAACATCGCACATCTGTAACAACTCAATTCAAACAATAAAAGCTCACCGTATACGAATGTGATAACTGCGTCTTTACAAAAATTGAGGTCCAAGATGATAGCAAATATATCGTCCTTGAACTCGAGGTGAATGTATGAATGGGTAATGGGGCTGGCCAATGCTTTATAGTAAATCTGATCATATATTTTCTGGGTCGATCTGCTCAGCTCCCCGGCCCTCGTTATCAGTCCGGAAGTGATGGCAGACGTTGTCAAGCCACAGGCTGCTTCTTGGTCTCTGATTGGACGTTTAAGGGTGGCGCGTGCTTGGGGCTGCCGTGACGTGAATGGGGTTACCCACGGTCAGACTTGATTTGTGTTGTCTATTTCAACAGATCTGCGGTATATATTATAATTCAGAAACTGTCCTAATTAAAAATGCAACTGACAAAATGAATTGTCAAAAATAACTACCAAAAATATGCAGAAATGCTGACTGATTGAGTATTTTATCTGTCCAAATACAGTACCCTAAACCCTAATTTTTATCGCGCCGCTGGTGTAGTGGTATCATGCAAGATTCCCATTCTTGCGACCCGGGTTCGATTCCCGGGCGGCGCACAGACCTTTTACGGAGGGCGTATTAATGTTGCAGATATGATATGAGAAATCTAAATAGAAATATCTATCTGGAGAGATCATAATCATAACATCATCTTAACTGCGAACACATATTTATGAGTGAATGAACTAACTGTGGACACGAATGTTAGACCCTCCTACGCCTGTAGCATATGAACTGATGTGAGAGGCAACTCATAGATATACATTATCTGAGGGTAGAACTCTTCTGAAGCTGGTCCCTCTGCCTGACCTGAGCTGATTTGCTGGGACTCTGATGCAAAGGCGTAGAAAAAGTGTGGATGCAGGTGACGTGTCCCCATCAGTATAGTATATAGTATATATATATTGAGTACTGATGGGAACACATCACCTGCATCCACACTTTTTCTACGCCTTTGCATATGTGTGTGTGTGTGTGTGTGTGTGTGTGTGGTTTATAGGGTTAAATGTGTTTTGTAGTAATTTTAGACACAAAACTCTTATGCAATCAGTTTTGCCTTTTCCTGCTAACATCTACCACCAGGCTTGTCAGATGCCTCAGAACTCCATCAACTATATGCACAACTTCAGTCATTCCAGCAGCTGCTCTGTGCAAGAAAATAGCAGCAACTGTTTGTATGTATATGTTGTATGTAAAAAACATATATTTTTTTACTTTTATCCTGATCGGACTTGAACCTAGGTTGTCGAGGTTATGGTATGGTTATGGTATTTAGCCCACTGAGCAATGGTTGTTATTGCATATGTGTATTCATTGTATATCATGTTAATATGTGCCTGTATGTATATTGTCTCTATTGTACAGTATGTGTCTATATTACTATTTGTCGACTGAATGTATACTACTACATATCTATTTGTTGAATGTCTAGAGAGTTAACACATACCAAAGTCAAATTCCTTGTGTACTGTATGTAAGTATACTTGGCCAATAAAACTGATTCTGATTCTGATTTCCCACGGCAACAAAGAAACTTCGAGGTCCGATGCACCAGGACAAATGTTTTGTCCGCATCGGTAGTCTGGTATTAAGACATATGTCATGTATAACTTTAATCAGCGATATGAGATACTTTGGGCAGAATAAGGTCCCGTAGAAAAAGGTATTAATAACTGATTTGTAATGGCATGTTATGGCATGTCACTTCAGAATGCCGTGATAGCCATGCTGGTTTGCCTTTGATCTTGAACAAATCATCAACAGTGCCAGTAGCAAAGCACCATCATGCCATCATACCTCCTGCTCAATGCCTCACAGTGGGAAACACACATGTAGAAACCATCCACTCACCTTTTGTTCACCTCACATGATGCACAAGACATGGTGCACGGAACCAAAAATCTCCAAAAATTGAGATTTTGACTGAGGTAAAGATTTTCACTGGTCTAATGTCCATTTCTTCTGTTTCTTGACCCAAGCTATTTTTTCCTTCTTCTTGTTCTTCCTCTTGGATCACAAAACACACAGAATGTCCTTTGGTCTGATGAGTCCAAATTTTATATTTTTGGTTCCGTGCACCATGTCTTTGTGAGGCTAACAAAAGGTGAGCTGATGGTTTCTGCATGTGTTTCCCACTGTGAAGCATGGTGGAGGAGATGTAATTATATGGGGGTGCTTTGCTGGTGTCACTGTTGATGATTTACTCAAAATCCAAGGCAAACTTGTAGCATGGAAACCACAGCAAAGACATGCCATCTCAAGTAGTTTGCCCTCAGTGGCACCATCATTTGTTTTTTAACAACAGGACATTGATAACACACCTCCAAGCTATGTAAAGGCTATTTGACTAAGAAAAAGAACAGTGCAGTGCTGCATCAGATGACCTGGTCTCCAGAATCACCGTGACCCAAACTCAACTGGGATGGATTGGGATGAGTTGAACTGCAGAGTAAAGGCAAAACAGCCAACAAGTGCTCAGCACCTCTGGGAACTCCCTCAGTTCTTGGAAAACAATTCCAGGTGCTGGAAACTGACTGAGAGAATTCCAAGAGTGTGCAAAGATGTCATTGCAGCAAAATGTGGCTACTTTGAATAATCTCAAATATAATATTAATATTTGTCTGACAGTTTTTTGTTTACTAAAAAAATCCAGAAATAGTATATTTCTTCATAGTTTAGATGATTTCCATATTAATCTACGGTATAGAACATTTTTCAATTAAAAAAAAAATCTGATTTTGAATTCTGAATTTCATTCGCAAATACTGATTATTGACAGTTCCCTGCACATCTTTGTGAGAAGCGCTTTTTAAAATTGGAGAACAAAGATGTTGTGGCAGTCAAATCAATGGGAGGAAATGAAGAGGTTCTACAGTGAAACTATTATCAGTCTGTGTTAAGATGCATAAAGTAATATAATGAGGTATAGCTATCAGTGTTGAAGACGCTTAATTAGCCATTTGAAATCAATTCAGGCAGCAATGCTGTCTGCCAGTCCAAACTAAAACGACGTGTATCAATCTCAATCTCAGGATTGTGTTAAAGGGGGTAACGAGACGGTGATGCTTGTTGGGCATATGCCGCATTTATTTGGATACTATGTAAGAGTTAAACTTTGTTCAGACGGTTGATAATTGTTTGAATAAAGGTGCGTAACCCACACCCACTGTTAATGAACAATTAATCTCAGCAAACATCCCTATAACATGCTCAATAGCAAATTCTTGCAATAGCTGATGATTTGCTGCTATTGCCACAGAGATGCCTGTGAATAATGACTATGACATGAATAAACTCATGAATTACCTCAACCTCATAAGCAATGCGGACATCAGCTAAACCGAAATTTCTGGGCGACGACACAACTGTCCCCGATCACTCATGGTTCAGTTCAACTCCAAGCGCAAGAATAGAAAACTAGAATGTTGAGTCATTGTTTGATTATAAAACTTCTGAACAGAAACTCCCAAGCATACTCAACACAAGAATATAAAAGCATCAGCAGGCCTAACCAATTTGCTGAGTAGTCTGAAGAATGGATAATCGAAGTTATAAGCCCATTTTTCTTTTTTTCATGTAAAATCTGCAAACAGCATTGCAAAGCGTCACACGGACCGTAAACGGTTTCCCATTTTCACATGCAATTTTCATTCTTCAATCTTGAATGACAAGAAAATAACCAGTAGGTATATGGAGAGGTGTAGGCTAATAGTATTTTTTAAGTACAGGTGCACTTGATGATGTAGACCAGGGATCTCCAAGGGGGAGGAAGGGAGGAAGCAGCTGCTGATAATTTTGTACCACATAGGGCAGGATGTCCGAATTTCAACAGGTTTTAACAGGTTTAATACATTTTGTAACTATATTATGAGATTTATTTACATGTCTTTGAACCCTTTGGAGAGCTACTCTTAAGCAGGTGGTGAGCTACTGTAGCTCCCGAGCTACCTTTTTGAGATCCCTGATGTAGACCATATAGCAAACAATGTCACACGCATGCTCCCAAACATGGGAGCGCACAGGTCAGCAATACTATCTTCACGATTGTTTCATTTATTACGTCTGCAAAATGACAACACCCCTCAAAAGTTATCCTACCAGCGCCCTCTTAAAACGCCGATGTGCACGATCAAGAGAACACCTTTTTTCAGAGAAAGCAGTCAGGCAAGAGCAGTGCTCTTTTTATGTTTTTTTGTAAAATTCTCCATGTATTCGTTTCAGAGTGTTTGTTTTGAGTGTGCACGTCTTTTGTATACAGTTCTTGACTGCGATAGTTGCAAATGTAAGTTGTTCCCAACGTTGTTCTGACAGCGATTTGGTTCGGGATAGTGTTACTTCATGGTGACTGTCAAACTGTAATGTTAAGTAACATTTATACGACAATAGAAAGGGTAATTAATTGGAGAGCTTTGCTTGAGGTCCTCATTTGCTAGTACCACTGGAAACGCCTAATAATGCAATGCTATTAAATTAACGCAATGATTTGAGAATGCCTAGTACGTTTTGTGAGCTCCTCTCAGAAAGAGAGCCCACCGGCCATCAACTGGGCATTACCAGACCTACTATTTTAATCGTCATCTCAAAACGAATGTGTTGGAAATCAACACATCTCTTGTGTAAGTTTAATTTCAACAAAAGTGTGTTATATTTCAGAAATGTTTAACACAAAAAATGCACAAATAACCAACACAAATATGTGTACTGCGTTTGCCAATCAAAGCATCTGCATCACTGTCAGCGCGAGCGCTCTTTTAAATTTGGCTCCGCCCCTGTCAATAACTGAACAACGGTGAAGTTAGACGTTTACGTTTTTAGGGAGAGAAAGTTGGTTACTGATTTTGGAAAGATTGGATGGGCTGAGAGGTCGAAAACTCATCACTCTAACTCAAGGTAAGTGTTATTCAGTGACACTACTTACAAAGACACTAATATGAATACATACGTTTTACAGCGATAGCTTGACATCTATGTAGAACTATGCTGAAAACAGTTTGCTGGTATGCTAAGGGCCATTAGCTAGCTTGGAGGGCAATAACCAAGCGAAAATAAACTTTGTTCGACGGTAAAGGTTTGACTGGTACAGTAGTTTTAAGTTTATCATTCATAGCGTGTGACCTCAGGTAGAAGGTTGTTATTAACTTAAGACGAATTTGATTGTAACCTTCGTGAGCTCGGTTAGTAAATTGTTAGCTAAGATGACGTTGTGCTAACTAACAACCGTTGTCTTGTGCTGAGGTAAATAGAAGTTATTGATTATTTGAGATCGTATTAGTTGGAAATGCCTGCAGTGGTATTTAATACGCTCCAAGCAGAGCTCGTTAAATGTTGTTACCAGTTGAAATGTGGATATGTAAAACAATTCTGGTTTGTCTTATTTTCAGATTTTTATTTTTCATATGTGGCTGGCGGCGCCATTCTAAGATCCACGATCCCAACCAAGGTAAATCATCATACCACAACAGAAAAGCTAGTTTTTACCTGCGTATCCCTGAAGCTGAGCTTAAGTGACATTATGTGGGTAACATGCCCATCATGAATAACCCTTCAATTCATTTTATGGACTGAAGTATTTACCTTTAACTTATTTTGAAAAACAATGATATGAGACAGATGTGTGCAGATTGTTAACTTACTGCAAATGTATTTATTTATTATTTATTTATGTATGTATGTATTTATTTATGAGAAAGGAATGTGAAGTATTTATCTAACTTATTTTGAAAAACAATGATATGAGACAGATGTGCAGATTGTTAACTTGCTACAAATGTATTAATTGTATTTAGTTATTTATTTATTTATTCCATGTATTGGCAATTTGTTGTGATTTAATTAATAAAATTCATGTCAATTTGTAATCTTTACTTTGGTTGTATTTTTTTCTAAATGTATGCTAGTAGGTACAGGTCAGGTACATGAGTTACACAATACATGTTGATTGAACATAAAGTAACACAAAAACCTGTTGTGAACAGTTACACAAAAGTTGTGTTGAATATAGTAACACACCTAATGTGTTAAAACCAACAAAAGTTCTGTTGTCCCAATCTGGACATAGAGATGTGTTAAAAAACAACACAAGTTGTGTTATTTTCAACACATGTGTTTTAAGAGTGGTCACAGGTTGAAATTTACCATTCACACGTGTTGTGTAGGCCTATAGTTTTTGAAAGCATGGTTCAGACATATCACATCCGTAACGCCAGCTTTCCCAAAATAATTCCAATCAAAAAAGTTTCAAAAAAGTTTGTTTTCTCTATTCACTCAGGTGTCCTGCTTGGTATAAAGCTAATGATTTCGATGTTTCTCTGTGAACCTCACAGACTTTATAGGAAAACTGTAATCTCCCATAAAATCTTGTCCATTCAATGTCACGTCTGTAGCGTAAATTAAAAGGTTCATATTCTTATGATGGAAATCGCTATATCTTATCGCTATCGTCAGATCTATTCAGTATTCAGCTATGGAGTTTGCATAATGAAACAAACACATACTTCTATGTTTGCTCAAGTTATGTAGCATTTTGTTTATCAATAGTATTAGAGTATTAGAGTACTACTGATGCTATTGATTGTTTATCAATAGTAATAGAGTATTTATATATGAAGAGCTCAGGTGTAAAACCCTCTAAGTCTATTTGCAATGAATTTCCAGAAATATATTCATATAATTTTGATGAACTTTATTATTAGTCCAAATCCTATTGGATTGTTTTGGTTTGTCTTTGTCTATCTGTCTTGATAATAACGTTCAGATTGCAGTTTGATAGATATTACTTGGACATTATTATAAAAACTACTTAATTTTTGCATATTTCTGAAGATGGACTTAAAGGAATCTGAACTCTTCATATATATGTGATGCCCATAATGCAAATAAAATGTAATGGATGATGTGAATGCATGAAATTTGAGCATTTGCTATTTATGGCTGTAGAACTTACATAAAAATGCATCTACAAAACATTTCACTTAAGCATTCACATCATACAAATACCAAGGCTGTTTACTGTCACTGGAGTGCAATACAAATTATTTGGCAAGCATGATTTACAGTTTACCAGGGGTTGCAGAGGTAGAACATAAAGAGAACATAGAGAAGGGCTTTCTTTTCTTTGCGTAGCAGATCAAAACAGATGGTGGCGGTCATATGTGCGACATCTAGGTGAAATCATTCATCCTGCAAGTGATCCATGCATTCAGTATTGTAAAAATGTGCCATTGGGTGTCCAACTCATGAAAAAAAGGCCATGGGCAAAATTGCATCTGTCAACAGCTGACTTGTATTACTATAAGAAAAAAGCTGCAGTATATGATCTTAATCACTAGGGGGCCCTCTTCTTCCATTTCAGAGGCAAGACACGAATCAGCAACAGGGAAAATCAAGTTTTGTCTGTGTGTTGTGTCAATTAAGTTGGCCTTTGAGCTCATAAGCCAATGTAATTAAGGGCCCTTCTCCTAGTCTGTATCTGGATATGTGAATGCTGCTTTCATTCATTCATTCATTCATTTATTCTTTTTTTGTCATCTAGCTTGTATGTTGAAGGACCAGATTGTATTTTGCATGTTATTTGACACCGTATAGGGATTATATCCCTATGTCTACTTCCACTTCCACAAGTCATCAAGGAATTCTGGAGAATTCCACAGATACTTCCTACAAGTGAAAAAAGGACAATGCATATGAACAGTAGCGTAGACCTACTTCTTATCACATGAACATGTGTCTGAACAGATAAGAGTATTAGTATTGCTGAACATTCCCCAATATTCTTGGAGTGAGTTAGTGTTTGCTTCTTGCCTGACTTCCTACATGAAGCAGCTTCTGTCTTGCCTTCTTGGAGGGAATTGTTGCGCAAATTGCCCATTTGAGGAGGAAGACGGATCACTGCTCATGTAAGTGTGATCACAAGTTTCCCATTTTTAATACCATATCTCAAGACATGCTTTTTCCAGATACGTCTTTCTAATGTCAATTTTAGTTTTGGAGTAATGGGAGCATTAGCTTGTTCTTACCAACTTATCTCAAACTTCTTAGTGTTACTGACTACACTGAAGTGACAAATGTTTCTCATTTTATAAAGTTCTCAGCCAGGTAAACACTGACAAATATATGGACAGCATAACATAAACATACAAAATGCTCAAATGAATAGACCAATAACAGTTATCTTAAAGACATCCGTGTGTCATTGCCTGAGGCTCAAAATGACGCTATGGAAACTTGTGAAATGCCTGTGAAGGGATTGCAAAAACAGTCATTTACTATCACAAGCCCTTTGTTTCCTTCGCTGATGGGCCTGGCTGTAGGGGTTTCCTCTTCTTGTGCAGTTGATGATGGCATTATTTCTAAACTCACACTTACTCACTCCTGTATAGGGCAGAGTCTGGGCAAGTCAAGTCTTGTGAAATGTGAATGGGCCATGACCCGTAGGTGACAGAACAGGTGGTAGTTATAAAAAACAAAAATTTAACAAAAAAGTTCAACATTTTTGCCTAGAGTCTTTTTTCTAATATGATCCCCAAATGAATACCATCTTCATTTAGTTTAGTCATATAGCCTACCTCCTCTAATTGTTTATTTCGCACTTTTGCTCACCACAGAGAATTAAATTAGGCTACTTGAATTATACATAAGACTGCAGGGGAAAGGGCATGCTTTGCATTTTGCTCTGAATGTAATGTTTCATGTTTTCAATCATAATATTTACGTGATGCACATAGGTTATATTTCAAATAACGGGTGTCACAACTAGCAGTAAACTGCGTGTTTCACACGTACCACGCCCAGTCCTTAAGTCACTTGAGCGAAATGCACAATTCTGAAGAAAACTGGGTAATTGTCCTTGGTGGGGTGGAGTGGACTGAAGTAGGGTGGGCCGGCTGTTAAAAAGGCATGGTGCTTCCATGCCCTGCCGTTCAGTTCGATTTCAGCACCACGGCTGTGAAAGGAAAGTCTAGAGAAAGTTGTTTATCGCTGACTTAGAAGTATTACAACTGCATATCCGGAACTAAGACACTTTGACTTCAACATCAAGTAAGAAATCTTTTCAATGCTTATCTATACGCGTAAGTTCGGTATCCCGTCGGAGGTACGACTAGCCTGTAAGCTTTAATACTATTCCGAAGTGTATTGGTTCATGAACGTTCCCTGCTCACACCCTGAGCTAAAGAATCAGTGGGATGGTAGCCAACCGATATTGTCTCCTAACGGCATTTGTCCACTGTAAATGCTTCAAAATTTACTGCAGGTGTTTTGTAACCGACAACTCCTCACTCTCAGTTAAACTTTAGTTTCTTTGACATACCCAACTGGTTATCAAATTAATCGTGTAAAGAAGTGCTAAATAATTCAAGAATTCTTTTAAAGCAACGGATTAAAATCTTAGTTAAGAATTTTTAAAGAATGTGTAGTCCAACTTTGTCGTGCAAGCATTGGTGCAAATAGCATACATACTATCCTGTGACCGTGTAACTGTACATGGGCTTGGGTAACTGGGCACGGCAAAGGCACGGTGTCTGCTCTGTGTGTGAGTAGTAGAGTTTGGGTAGTTGCGCACGCACCACGCACGCACATGCGTGTGTGTGTTCTGTATAATCGTTTCCAGCTGTGAGCAAGAATATACCTGCCGTATAGTCAGGAAGTTCGAAACTGGAATGTTTTGGATGCCGTTCTAAAACCGACTACGCTTTACATGCCTGGACTCTTGCTAAAACGCTAAGCGAGAACGCTGTCTTCTCCAGCAGCTCGCAGTTTCGCAGCGTGAAAATGCTTGGATTTAGCGGAAAATACACGGCAATAGCATTCCCCTCTTCAACATATAGGGCACCCCAGTCATTTCACTCAGCGAAGGCATTGTTGTGCAAAGCTGCTGACATGAATTTCACATATCTGCACCACCCGACATAAGCAAAAACCGTGCTGCAGCTTCTGTTATTAGATATAGCAAATTAGATTCCTCTGTTCATTGCTGCATTCAGGTATTCTTCTATGGCAGTGATTGGCCAGGCTATTGTGAACATGTTTCAGGGAGGGTCCGAGTGTTCATTTGTCTGTGCAGACTATTTCACATGTTCTGGTTAATCGTTCAATCAGTATCATGTGGCTCTGCTCCAGGCTTGACCCCGTGACCCTGTGCACATTCTCTCAAGCATCCGAGCCTTGGCTCCTCAGTGTGTGGACTGTATGCTACACATTACCCGGTTAAGGTGCCCATTATGTAACACACACTCTCTCTCTCTCTTTCTCTCTCTTACTTTCTCCCTCTCACACACAGCTCTGAGAGCTAATATTCCTTTGGTGTTTGATGGATGGATATTGCTACGCAGTTTGATAGCTAATGTTTTGATATTCAGGCATTATCCTTAGACAGACACTATTGCTGCCAGTGTCTGGATCCAGTGTTGATCTGAAAAGCATCCAGGGCAGGCCGAGCCTCAACCTCTGTGCCTGCCCCAGGGCTATTTGTGCTGGCGAAGAGCACCCTTGGGGTATGCAGTGCTTATTTCCGCAGCCCAAGTCAGGCTCGCATGGATTCAGCTGTGAGGCCAAGCTGCTTACTGCCAACATAAGTTGAAGAGTGTATGATAATGAGAGACAGTCAGACAAACAGGCAGTCGGACAGACAGACAGGCAGAGTGGGAGAGAGAAGCAGTATTTTGATTTAGGAGCTTTGCGTTGCTATGTGATTCATGAGATTCAACTAAGGTCGTTATAGATGTATTATAGACTCATTATAGATGTATTACGTAGTTTATAGGCTTTGTCAGAGAGAATGCTGCAAGCACTGTCATATTCATCCGTTGTGTGCCTACGTCATGTCTCATTTCGATTGCTCAATATACAGATGACGGAGTTTCAATGGGAATTTTTGGCTTTAGATTAGTCAGCAGCTGATGTAGTCATCTTGTCTCCCACAAGTTTAGGCAACTTACAGTAAAATTTCCTCACTGTTCTCTCATTGTCTCTCAATAGATCAACATCAGCTAAATGATTACATAAATTAGTCTGTGCGGAATACATTAGTGAGAAAGTTTGCTGACGTGTCAATATCGATCATCTTTAAATGAAAGTGGACCTGATATAATTATGTGAGCAGTGGTAGACTTTTGTGGGGTACAGAACCACTAGCAGTGGGTGTGCAGTTATGTGTTGTCCTGTGGTGAGGGCTACAAGAATGCACATGGGTCTAATTGCTGTTAAAGTGGCTTTGTTTACATAAGCTATGCAGAATTTACTGCCAGGATTCTTGGCAAGCCATATGTTTGGTCTAGCAACACTGTCTCCATTGAAAATGCAAGTTAGAATGTTGAGTTGTTAATTGTGCTGAGACATCGTGCTACCAAATGATAGAGGTATGACAATAAGTTAGCTGACAGTAGAAAAGTCCCTATCACCAGTTTCCTTAACTACGCTGAGTGACCATGAATATGTGCTGAGCCGCTGCTCACATCTCAGCTTGGCATTGGATGTTTCATGGGGCTCACATTCCAAACCTCTGAGCCCCAGTGGGAGCAGACTGTTTGGGTGATTTTAAATGGATTATTTTATTTTCATGTGTAACAAACACGAGACAAGTGTTTTGTTTAGGTACCCTAAGAGGAAGAGCGAAGAGAACATTGATGGGGTGTCCCAATGTTCTGAAGGGTTAGAGGGGTTAAACCTATGCTTTATCACATATATGTAAACATGTTCACACACATGCGTGCACACACACACACACACACACACAGAGAGAGAGAGAGAGAGAGAGACTCACCCACACCCATATGTTCATGCAATCACACACATGAACTCTGCTGAGCTTTTCACACACTGACTTGTGGTGGACCTAAACGAGGCCTCTAGCTCAAGATTTTGGACATCCTCTTTGGCAAGCAACAGACATGCAACACTGTGATAACACACTGTGTGTTCCCACAGTGTGGTTTATATCAGATATGTATTATTCAAAGAAAATCTAACAAAGGCCACCTCAATTTACTATAAATAGAAATAAAAGGAAATGCAGTTCATTTACTGTTAACCGTTGTTTGAATTATTTACCACAAAGCAAACAAAACAAACTACAGCAAGTAAACACCCTTTCGCTGACCTTAGCTGTTAGCTGCAGTAAAATTGTGAGCAACAGAAATCAGAAGATTAAACCAAGGTCATCTGTGCAGTGGGAGTGTCTTTGAGGACGCCAGTAGAGAGAAGATTCATCACCATAGAAAAGGTGAGTCATCCTGTAATTATGACAGGAAACAGTAGCTGGCTGAGAAACACAGCATAGTGCTCAGGAGAACTAAGAAGAGAAAGTATGAAGGTGTGGTCTAGGTGTGTATGTGTGTAATATTTGAACGTCTTGGCATCTGTAAGTGTCCATGAGTGTCCATGCGTGTGTGTGTGTGTGTGTGTGTGTGTGTGTGTGTTTTAGTGAGTGTTGAGAGAACGAGGCACTGTTTTATATGTGGAAGTTAGTTTAACCTCTGAGGAGCCTAGGTCCTGGTGCGGGTACTGAGCTGTGGGAGAGGCTGAGAGGAGTGTCGTTGAGTAAAAGTCCGGAATGCAGTAATTGTGGGAAAAGTCTGAAAGAAAACAGGCACAAATGATCAAGCCCTCATAAAGGAGAGGAGGTGGAGAAAAGGGAAGAGAAAGTAAAGTGAAAAAGAAAGGGCCAGGCCGTATGTGGCTGGATGTGAAACAGATGCATGAGGGGCTACAAGAGTTAACCCTTTCCATCAGGCTCTGCTTCACAGCAAAGTCATTTCTCCTACTAACTGATTGGAGTCACCTGGGGTTGCCACTTGTGTTACATAATCCTCCCAATTGTGCGCCCCTTTGTCCGCCTCCAGGATGCCTGGAACAGCTCGCAATGCATCTGGGGTGGGACGTTTTCCCGGCGTCACCCTTAGCAATGGGAATGCTGCCCCTGAGGAAGAGAAAGTGATGAAGGAGAAGGAGCAGGAGGAGGGAGGCTGTCGCCGATGGCTACGGAGGGTTTGCCCGTGCTGCTGCCGCCAGAAGAGCAGCTCGTATGAGGTCTCGCCAGGCGAGAGCAACACAGTATTTGGCAAGGAGGAGGAGAAGCCGGCACCGCTGCCCGAACCGGCCCAGCCGCAAACTGGTGACAAGGAGCTTGAGGGTACGCCTGCCACAACTTGCACCCTACCGCACTGATCTGTTGGACTGTATATTTCTCTGTGTCTGTTTAAAGCACCTCTCTATAGACTTACAATATCTCCTCCACCTAAACATTATTCTTTTAAGCACTGCTCTGAGTTAATACTTTGTAATACTTAAGTAACACTCAGTGACACTCGATTGCAATTATTTAGTAAACTCTGTATTTAATATCGATTTACATGCAACTTTAGCAAAATACTCGCACAAATCTTTTGTGATTGCGCTGACCCTTACTTGTACTTTGACCTTTAACTCTGGTAAAATGCACCTCTCCCAAAACATTTTAAAACGGAATCCAAATGTGTTTATATAGAAGTGGTTGCTTAGTCTCAGTCCAACAAGTAATCAGCAATCTCTCTCTTTTCTCTGTCTCTCTCCATCTTTCTCCCTCTCTCTCTCTCTTTTCTCTGCTTCTCTCTCACATGCTTCTCTTTGCCCATCAGAGCTACAGCTAACAGTCCGCTCCGTGGACCTGCTCAGCTCCAAGTGTGGCCAGAACCGTACAGAGCATTACACTGACAAGTACCATGGAGATGACCTGATTGTGAGACGCGGCCAGACCTTTCAGTTGGAGCTTGACCTCTCACGACCTTTCAATGAAAACACAGACAAGCTCCACCTAGAGCTCAAGACAGGTCAGGCCTCTTTTCACAGTTTTGGCACACTTTTTGAAAAATACTGCATGCATCTAAAGTTTTACCCATAAAAGGTTCACAATATAGGGGACTGTATGGACTATACAGTTTCGCAAGCTTTACCGAGTATTTACAGTATCATATATTGTATAGAATATATGTTAGAGAATATGTAGAACATACAATTGTGTACAAATGCAAAGTGTCCATGGCTGTATGTTTTCCATGTTGTTCTTGTTTGGGGGTTCTGGAAGCACATTTACTTTTACACACATGCTCAGTGTGAAGTGTTTTGCATGTCTTGTTTATGGTTTGAAAGGTGGTTTCTTCACTAGCTTTTTCTCCTGGTTGCTCTGAGAACAACATTGTTTCTCAATGGTGAGGCTTCCCATGCATGTATTCAAATATGCCACAAAGCAAAAAGAGGAGACATTCCTCTAGCGCACCATGTGTGCTCATACCAGCTTTATCTCAGCTGGGGCTTATTGTTTAACTGTTGGTCTTACACTTTACGAGAGGTGTTGGCGTGATTGCACAAATCATTTCAAATCCTCCAAACGTGAGGGATGTGTGTGTGTGATGGTGGGAGCTCAGATGCTGGTACTAATATCACTGATAAGGACCATCACAGGCTCGCAGCAGCTGCTCAGAAGAAATAATTCACCGGCCACAACCCCACCATACATCCCCTGTAAGCCAGGATGTCATGTTGACCTTGGTCTTGAGTGGAGAAGACAGAGAAACAGAGAGAGACCCTGAGACGGTGGTGGTGGTGGTGGTGTGTGTGTGTGTGTGTGTGTGTGTGTTGCCGGGGGGATTGAGGAGAGAGTCTAAAGAAGGGTGTAGCAGAATTATGATTAATGCAATGGTATGCAAGTGATCCAGCCTTACTGAATGCACAGCTGCAAAATACACAGCTGCAAAAACAAAAGTGTTGTTTTATTTCAAAAGAGGCTTTGCCATTGATCAGTTCCTGAAAATCAGCTGTGGCTTTTTGCCTGTCTCTAATGGAAATTCCTTCCCTCTGACATCACCAAATGGGTCAGATGTCACCGCTCTCATTTCACAAAACCTGTGGAGTCTGGGGACAACGGCGGAAAGTGAAAGAGTTTTTCTCTTCCCCTAAGTCACTCACGCATAAAAGTGTTAATGAAGTCACACAGTTTAAGTGCTTATTAATATAAAGTTACATATGCTATATAGTATATATAAAATAATAATAAAGTCAACTACTGTAATATCTACCTCTGTATGTTTGCACTTCTGGAGTGGGAAGAGAAAATGAAGAAATTTATGTGGATGTGCCCAGTGCCTGCAGAAGTTCCGCTTCATGTCTATGTGCACAATAGAGGCAGGAAGGGAGGGGTGTTTTGGGCGTTGTGCTGCTTAAAGGAGCGGTGCACTGTGTGGTGACCACTTCATGCCCCCTGCTTCTCTTTATTTTGAGGTGCTGCTCAAGCACTAAGCATTGACTACACATCTTGCCTGGATTTTATCTATGTGTGTGTGTGTGTGTGTGTGTGTATGTGTGCAGGCAAATCAGTCATCATAGTCAAAAAATCTTTAAAATAGTCTGATAAGCAATGACGCATTAAATAAATAATCAAGAGCGATCAGAGGGTGGAGAAGAAAGTGCCTGGTAAGTATGATGTAGGCATGTCAAGTTGGCTAGAAATGAGTTAGCTGAAATGGTGTTCTCAGCAGGGGAAGCAATGGGTCTCCAAGAGGTTACTGAAGATAGATAAAGTTGCCATGGAGAAGAATTGCCACTATATCTGTACATGAGTTATGTCATAAGAGTCTATTTAATTTTTTCTTTCTCAAATTCTCTTCAAATTTTCCAGGGCCCTTACCGCTGGTGTCCAAGGGAACACATGTCATCATCCCATTGGTGGATGAGCTGGAGGATGTTTGCTGGGAGGCCAAGATTGTGGAGCAGAACGGCAACAGGGTCAAGCTGTCCGTTAACTCCCCAGCCAACGCACTGATTGGCAAATACAGCTTCGCCGTGGCAACACGAGGCCCGGAAAATGAGGCAGTCACCATGCATGACCCCAACAAAGCCATCTACATGCTCTTCAACCCCTGGTGTGAAGGTAAGAGAATACAATGAGAACGAGGCGGAAGAGGGTGAGTGAACAAATAGCAGGAGTATAGGAGACAGAGAAAGAGTGTAAGATGTAAAGGGGGGATTGTGTGAGGGAGACAGCGAGAAAGGGAAGGGGGATTTTGTGCTGAGTGTACTGAAATTAACAAAATAAAGTGTGTGCAGTTGACTCCAATTAAGCTTAAAATTGGATGTAAATAAAGAACAACTATCAGGGTAAACTGAGATGAACACAGTTTCAAGCATATATTTCTTTTCTAATTTATCGGGAAGATAAGTTAAGCAGACAGACACCTTTTGGCTTCAAGCTGTCCCTTAGCCCCTCATTCACAGGCGCACACACACAGTATTGGTAACAGGTGAAACGAATATCTATAGTTGCTTATTCTGAATAGCTCATTGCTTAGTCCCACATAACTATAAACAGAGCCTTTTGGCCTCCTGTGGTCACACTCAGTAAGGGGAAGTCAGACTTAAATTAGAAATAAAATCCAAACAAATATGCCACAATCTGGGAGAAGCCTCAGAGGCCAGGGAATGTAAGCATCCCTGTTTGTGATGCACTCTCTTGTTTACTCTGACCAAATGGTGGGAAAAATAATACACTCCCAGTCACAATATACTTTGATTGTCAATGTAATTCGGTCAGTCGGGATATTGTCTGTGTTTCTTGTTTGTGTTCATTCTCTCCTGGTTGCTGGTACTCTTTAGACCTAGCTGACTCCGAAGCAAATCTGAGCAAGATCTTGGTGTTGTCCAGAATCAATCCCTATCACCTCGAAGATTGATTTCTCCATTCTAGACACACGTGGCTCACATGATGGAAGTGTGACAGCTGTGTCGGGGGGGGGGGGAAGTGGTTTTAAGGAAGTCTTATGAGTTGTGTTAGGACAAGTGTGCAGCAACGTGGGTGCAGTCACGTATGTTGGGATGTCTGTTGCTGATGTCTGAAATGCTAGTTACCAGTGAAGCAGGCCATGTTTGCTGGCCCAACGCTGTAAATATTTATATGCAATCTTACACAGTGCTCCTTAGACTGACTGTGGGTCTGGTTAACAGCTAACATGGCTGTTTGTCCTGTATTCCTCTGAGTTCTGCATTTCTAAGATACCTCATGGGTGCACCCCCACACACTCAAACACAGACACACACACACAAACACACACACACTTACACACACACACATCACTCAAGCACATCTGTTGTGAAAAATTCCAAACTTTTTCCTGTTCTGCTACACTTCCATACATAAGCCAGTCAGCTCCAACCAAACCCTTAGGTTGACCTGCTCCAGCTGTTGATTCAACGCCCTCTTCTCCCTCCCTACTCTGCTTCTCTCCTCTTTCTCTCTCCCTCTCTCTGTCTCATACACTCTCTCTCTCTCTTACGCGCTCTCTCTCTCTCACCAAATGCCAGAGGGATTGGCTAAAACACGGGAGCAGTGCCAGACTTCAGCTCTGCATGTTTGTAATCTATTGGAGGCCTTCCTGTCTTCCCTCAGATGTTCTCCCACCCTCTCTGTTTTTCTTCCCCTCTCTCTGCCTCTCTCTCTCTCTCTCTCTCTCTTTCTCACTCTCTCTCTCTTTCTATCTCTCTTTGTTCAGTTCCTTAGTCTCTCCTGCTTGCCTCCCTGGCCATGTTTTTGCCACACTGTGAAAACACAAGCAACTTACAGTTCTGTAATGTGCACCTGCGTGCTTTGCTTGTCATTTAAAGTATCAAACGCTTCTGCATTAAGGCAGTGTACGTTTCTTCCAAAGGGGTTTAGCATGTGGAAACCAACACCCTAATCACCCTCATCAAGCCCATGCATGAATCTCTTTAAAGTTTGCATTCAGAATCCCAATAAAATGTGAAGCTGTCTCATACTGAGTCAGTGCCGTGCCAGTAGCAGCTTCTCCTGCATTGCCTTCATTCATCTGATCCGTCCATCCGTTCTTTGGCTTTCCTGAATCTGTAGCCCATGGGCATCACAGCTCCATCTCCAGCTTGTAAACACTTTTTCAAATGTGTTTAGTATTCTCTAACTTCCTCCCCCATCCATCCATCTATATTTCCATTCCCTAACTTATTCATCTGTCCATCCGTCAACTCATCTGTTTTATATTGTGTGTGTGTCAGACTTAGGCTATCTGTTTAGCATAAGCTTCATCAGTTTCATTCCTCCTGCACTCCTCCTTCACCTCAGTGGCCTTAAGGCTGGATACCTCCTAAACTCCTTCTTTCTCATTACTCAGCATTTCTGCACTCCATTCCATTGGCCTTTTTGAAAATCCCTCTTTCTCTCTCTCTCTCTCTCTTTTTGTCTCTCTCTCTGCATCCATTTCCCGTCTCTTATTTTCTCATTTTCCAGTCGCCTGCTCTTGCTCTCTTTCGATTGTGCTTTTCTCTTCCTGTTTCCTGGCTTTCCAAGTTTACCTTTCCTACTTATCTCGCCGTCTTTTTCCGTTTGCCCCCCTGTGGACCCCTTCTCCGCCCTCTGCCTCTTACTTTAATTTCCCACTCTCCTCCACCCTTTCTCCTACTCTCCTCCACCCTGTCTCCCACTCTCCTCCACCCTTTCTCTCCCTTTTTTTGTCTCAATCTTTTTAGTTTTTTTTCTCTCTCTTTACCCTCCTATGGTTTTGATTAGAGATAATCACAGCCATGTGTCGGTGTGGAAAGTAAACAGCTGTAAAACAGAAACAGACCAGGGCATCTCTCTCTCTCTCGCCCGCTCTCTCTCTCTCTGACACACACACACACACACAGACAAATACACACACACACACACCACACCCTACTCTACCCTGCTCAGCTATCAGGCTGGTTACGCAACTACAGCGTACACAGAAAGGTAGTAGTAAAAAGCGAGGCGCAGCCTACAGGCTGTTAATTACCCAATCCTACTGTATTCTAAACACATTGATACCATTACATTGATACCATCACTAGATATATCACTACCATATTCTAAACACATTGCTACCATTACACTACCATTACACTACCATCACTAGAGGTATCAATGGGTCTCTGCTCAGTCACGGGTTGATTGATTGAACCGCTGTCATACCAAACTATCCTTAAAAAGTAGGCCTTACAATATTTCATTACAGCAAAAATACAAAACTATTAATTAAAATCATTGATGAAATTAGCATGAAATTTTAATTGTTTATCTATGCCAAATTAGCTCTAGTTGAACATTGGTTGAATGTTGGTGGTGGTGAACACTGAGAGAAATGTTCATGAATTTCGGATGAAGTGGCACATATAGTCTGCAGTTGCTGTCAAAGGCCACAGCCTGCACCTCCGGTCTCTAGCCTACTTCAAAAAGGGGTGTGTGTCAGCGTGAACTTGCTCTCTGGATTCTCCACGACAAGAAGCTATGTAGCATCACCCACAATATACTGTGATATATTGTGGTACAAATGTTTTTCTTACTCTCTGTCCTCAGAGAACATGGCGTTCACAGTTGAGAACAGAGTGAAATCTGAATGATGCAGATAAAATGTTTTCCCTTCCTCTGACCTCTCTCCTCCTCCAGAGGACACAGTGTTCATGGACAGCAATGAGGAGAGGAACGAGTACGTGCTAAACGACATTGGGAGGATCTACTATGGCACGGAGAAACAGATTGGTGCTCGCACCTGGAACTTCGGACAGGTAAGCAGGACTCTCCGGGATGGAGTCTGGCAAACTGGCAGACTCAGGTGCAGTATGGAGAATGCAATTGTCATCAAAAAATATATATTTTGTAATTCTGGTCTGTATGATCTAGATCATTTTCTACATTCTAATGTCTCTCTTTCTCACAGTACCTCTTTAACTTTTCCCTTCCTTCTGTTTTTGTCCTCTTTCATCAGTTTGATAAGGACATCCTGCAGGCCTGCCTATACATTCTGGACAAAAGTGACGTGTTGCCGTCTGGCAGAGGAGACCCGGTCAATGTGGTCAGAGTCATATCTGCTATGGTGAGTCTCATCAATAACATGGTGTTTACGTTCATAGTTATCTAGAGCCACTCACATACTGTAGAGGCCGTAATGCAAAATGATTAGGGTCAATTTGATCCCACCAAGCCAAAATCTTCAGAACAAGTCTGAAGAAACAGTGCTTATCTGCCTAACAGTGACTAAAGATGGTGTGTGTGTGTGTGCGTGCGTGTGTGCATGCGCGTGTGTGTGTGTGATTTATATCAGTTCATAATTCGTGAAAACTCATTAGGGCTAAGGTTTCAATTCACTGAACTGAGGAATTACCCAAGCCATTACTCAAACCATTTTCCATTGCACAGATTAACTCCCCAGATGACTTAGGCGTTCTTGAGGGGAACTGGTCAGGGAACTACGTGGGCGGAACTTCTCCTACCGCCTGGAGTGGCAGCGTGGACATTCTGAGGAAGTACTACCAAGGGGGAGGGACGCCCGTCAAGTACGGCCAGTGTTGGGTCTTCTCTGGAGTCACAACAACGGGTATGTTTCTGTGTGTGTGTGTGTGTGTGCGCATGTGTGCGCGCATGTGTGTGTGTGTGTGTGTGTGTGTGTGTGTGTCTGTCTGTATGTATGTGTGTGTGTCTGTTCCAGAGAATGTGTCTGCATGTGTGTCTGTGTATGTGTGTGTGTGAGAGAGAGAAATGCCTTTTCAGAATAGCCTGGGACTGATTCTATCTAGGGACACCACAACAGGTGCATACGTGCGTGTGATTGAGCCTGTAATTTGTGCACATGTAGGGATATATGTGTGTGTGTGTGTGTGTGTGCCTATGCGAGTGCCTATGCAAGTGCCTGTTTGCCCCTATGCCCCTCACCCAGTCTGTCATCTGTAGTATGTGCTTTGAGGACATTAATAGCCAACCCCGGACCCTTCCAGGGCTCAGAGATAGGCCTCCTGTTGAGGCGATCCAGACCACATTCCTGCCATACCACACGGCGGCTCCACTCACGACCTCCCTGCTCAGTTTCAGAGGCAAACATGCCAGATCTGGCCTCCATCCAGTCCCACAGTGCCATATGCACACTACTGTTACATAAACAGTTCACTTGCTGTGGCTCAGTGTCACAGTTTTCAGGATTATTTCTGAATCTGTTAATGGTAAAAGTCAAGGGCAGGCATGTGCTTTCCTCTGAAGAATGAAATGAAATAGTGCCGTCTGAAATAGTACAGTCTGTCATCAGACTATTGTAAGTGTTTTTGTTTACAGTTGAAAGTTTGGTACAGTTAAAGGGACATAGTTAATGGGAACTGAAAGGCAATAGTCACACTGTGTGCTATGAGTGTAAAAGGACTTCAGTGCAGACCAGATGCCTCGGTAACATCTTCAGTGTTACAATGTCTGTTCATGGTGAAAATCATTAAGGAAGTACCTAGTCATGAAATTTGAGTATTTGCTATTATTGTTGTAGAACTAACATGAAAAAAACATTGTATGTAATTATTCACATTTTACAAATATCAAGGCATTTCATTGGAGTTATGGATATGACAGAAAGTCAGTTTTCTGTGGAATTGCCTTGCTAGTAAATGTAAATAATCGAATGGAATATCAAGTATGTCATGTGTCTTACAGAATGTTCCAGAATTAGAGTTGTAAAGTTGATGTCCCCCCAACATCCCATCCCACACACTGTCTTCTCATGCCCCTCCTTATGTCTTCTCTCTTGTTCTGGGACTCTCTCTACCTCCTCCCCAACAGTGCTCAGGTGTCTGGGTATACCCGCCCGCAGTGTGACCAACTTCCAGTCTGCCCACGACACCGATGTCTCCCTGACGACCGACGTATACTTCGACGAGAACCTGGAGCCCATTAACCACCTCAACTCTGACTCAGTGTGGTATGACTCCATTCACATCCCTGCTTCAGGTTCCAGTGCCTCATGCAGGGGCGGGTGTTCCATTGCCATGATTCCGAAATATATCTGGGCCAAATCTGTTTTAGAGTCCCCCCTCTGTACTTAGTATGGGGCCACAGGTCCTGGGCCAATAGGGCTTCAGAGATGTCTTCCGCTAGCAAAGGTCAGCTGTAGCTTAATCCATTTGGAGTGCTGAAGTAAACATGACTAAATGGAATGTGTTTTGGAAGCAACAGCCATTTAATGAGACACAGTCATGGATGACAAGTCTGTCAAGCTCTCTTACTGTCATTTTATCCCTCTCTTTCTACCTGTCTGACTTTCTTTCTTTTCTTTTCTTTCTTTCTTTTCTTGCCTGTTTTTCTTTCTTACATCCTTGCTCTCTTTCTTTTCCTTGTAATCCTCCTTATTCCTCTGTTTCTCCCCCCCCCCCCGCCTCTCTCTCTCTCTCCTGCTCTCCATCCCTCTTTCCCTGCATCTTTCTCTCTCTCTCTGGTCAGGAACTTCCACGTGTGGAACGACTGCTGGATGGCAAGACCTGACCTGCCCCCTGGCATGGGTGGCTGGCAGGCGGTGGACTCCACCCCACAGGAGACCAGTCAGGGCACTTTCCGCTGCGGCCCGGCCTCTGTCAACGCCATTCGCAGCGGGCAGGTGTACCTCAAGCATGACACGCCTTTCGTCTTTGCCGAGGTGAGACCCCTTCAGTGCAGCAGCCACCACCATCACAGTTTAGCACCCATCCCAATAAAAGCTAGTCTGTGCTTGTCTGTTGCTTTGCTATGATGATTATCATTCCTTGTTTCTCAGGGTAGGCTATGTAGCTATGGAGCTTTTTGAATTGGGGTTAGAGATGAATTCATAACAAATATGGGGCCACTCCTTAGTTAGTTAGAAGTTAGAGCATGTCCTGAAATGCCTGCTAAAGACATATTTAGCAGTTTTTGTATATTCATGCACACATCTCATGGAAAATGAGTCTTGGGAGCTGCTTGCTGATCACTGGAGGAACACTGGCTGCCTGTGGATGGCTGTCATTTGCCATGATCATGCCTGTTGGACAGGTCCTTAAATCAGTCAGTTAAGTCAGAGCAGAGAAACTGCTCCAGGACTGACATCTTCATGAAAACTTTCTCATATCAGAGAACCTCATGAACCCTATTCACCGTGAGCCTTTTATGATGCAGTCTGTGAGGCAGTGTGTGCAATAAGCAATGGGAATGATGTGGGTAACTTCAAAACTGGGGTTAGCAGTTTTCATTTGAAACGCTTGTAAAGCTTTTATATCTTGCTAACTCTTAATTAAATTTGATCAGACCACCCAAGGTTCTGTAACCAGCGATCCTTTTCTGTTGCAATATATGCAGAGGACTAGTTTGCACCGACTCATCTGTTCACCTTTTGTTCCATCCAGACAAACTAGTGAGTCAGGCTGTAAATAGTTAGCTCCAAACACTTAGCATCACAGATTATTTTGTTACTTCTTGGACAGAAAGAGCCAGAACAGCGTTAGGCATCAAAAAGATTGTACTACTTTATTTGCCTCAGGTGCCTGATGTGTCATAACATCTCCCTTTAGTCCACAATATGGCTTCAGGTTCACACCACATATCCCCTTTTTTGCTGGTGTCCTCAGGTGAACAGTGATAAGATTTACTGGCAACGGAACCTGGATGGAACCTTCAGCCAGATCTACAGCGAGAAAAAGGCTGTGGGTCACTTCATCAGCACCAAAGCTGTGGGCTCAGACCAGCGCATGGACATCACACACCTGTACAAACACGCCGAGGGTAAGGCTCAGCACTGTCACTCTAAACGACATTCCTGCTGTGCGCACGCACGCTCGCACACACACATACACACACATACACACATACACATAGTTGACACACAGAGGGCAGGGCTCATCCAAGTTACGATCATAGCATTCATGCTTCAACTTGAAACATACACATATACCATTGACACTCAGAGAGTAGGGCTCATCAAAGTTCTTGGCAAGGTTTACACTTCAAACTCCAGGTGTACAAAAGTTAGCTAATTACATTACAATTAAATTACGTCAGAACCTGGGAAGAAAAATATGACTTGGTTAAATAAATAAAACCTGACTTGTCTTAGCATGCAATGGTTGAACATTGAATGGATAAACAATGAATGAACATTGCAGAGCTGAAGTGCCACAGAAGAAAATGAAGAGATGAGCTATGAATCACTGTCTCTCTGATGAGCTAATGACAGTTCATGTAAATAACACATCCACAACAACAGACTAACAAATTGCTGTATTCTTTAAGTACAGTGCAATAATGACTCTGACTGCTCATTTAATTGTCATTACGTGATGGGACGATCACAATAAATGTATCAACAAAAATGTATACCCAGATCAAGCAATAAAGTAACAACAACAACAACAAATATGTATATGTATATATATATATATATATATATATGTACAGTGCTGTATCAAGATATCCTAACCATTGTGATGTTAAAGGGGCCAAGATGAGGTGAATAGCTAGAGAATCATTCAGCCATCATCAAACCACTTGCCATGTTTTGACTGATTCACCCCCCAGATTCCGAAGAGGAGCGCATCGCCGTAGAGACAGCAAGTCGATACGGCACCAAGCCGCACATCTACTCGTCACCAGCAGCGGAGGACGTGAGTGTGCAGGTCAAGCTGGAAGGGGAGGGTCCTCGCATGGGAGGCGACGCACAGCTCACCATCGTGGTGACCAACCTGAGCTCACAGCCCCGCAGTGCCAGCCTCCACAGCCAGGTGGCGGTCATGTACTACACTGGCGTGTTGAAAGGCACAGTGAAGAAGGACAAACTGCCTGTGGAACTCATGCCCAATGAAGGTGAGACAGCTTATGATCTGATGACTGCTTTATGTCCTTACCATACTATCAAAATTTAGGGCATGGTTTAATTGTATACCACAGTATAGGCCTACCATACTATATCATACCATTATGATGACAAATCAATCCTTAAGGTATATCTGAAGAAATTACCATTCCACATTATTCCCACTCCTCATTATATCATCATTATCTTCGCTCTTTCATATGCATTTCAAGTTTACAGTTGATATGAACGAGCTTAATTATCTTGATGGACAATGAATGAATCAGTCAGTCAATGGAAAATGTCTTAAAATGAATGAATGGCTTCATGAAATTCAGTTGTTCATGTGCATGCATTCATGCAAGTTTGAGGACTTCTATTGTTCTGACGCTCCCTGTCTCTGCCCCCCCCCACCACCACCACCACCTGATGCAGTGAAAACTATCAACTGGGTCCTGCCCTACCAGAATTACCAGGACCAACTGGTGGACCAGGCAGCACTGATGCTGACTGTGTCGGGTCGGGTCGCTGAGACCAAGCAGGTGCTGGCTTCTCAGACCACCTTCCGGCTCCGCACACCTGACATCGACATTAAGGTACACATCAACATGAAGCATGCAACCTACACAGCCTACTGTATGTGTAAATGTGTTGTTAACTCAGCACTTGATATTGCTTTTTTGAGTTCATTGTTGGGTCAGGAAATGAGTCTGGTATTGTTAGGTAAATATACATATGGCAAATAGATATACATATGAAATTTAATGAATTATCATAAACAAAACACAAACAGTATAAAACAATTTTAGAATAAAATAATGGAATGCAAATAAATAATGCAATTCCATTCAATGCTCTATGTTAAGTAAATGTGTGAAGATGACTTTGTAAATATTACCAATCATTAGTTGTTAATTTGTTGTGATTAGCTTATGCTGGGCTTCCTCTCTCCTCCGAGTGCTCATATGTGTGTGTTTGTGTGTCTGTGTGTTTGTTTGTTTCAGCCTGAGGGGGAGGGTGTGGTGGGCCAACAGATGTCTGCAAAGATCACCTTCACCAACCCACTGCCGTCCACGCTGCGTAATGTGGTCCTGCGTGTGGAGGGGCTGGGCCTGAGAGACCTGCACCCCATCCAGATTGGGTAAGAGCCCCAGACAGGCTGCTCACCAAGGGGAACTTTGGTACACTTCCCTCCTCCAAACACTCCCCTGAACATTTTAGGCCTTTTGCCTGACAAACGTAAAATTACTGGCCGAATCTAATTTAGCTGTGGGTATGCTCGTGTTCATTTGTGTCTCTTTCTCTCTCTCCCTGTCTCTCAGTGATGTGGGCCGTCACGCCACGGTGACAGTGACAGATTACTTCATTCCGTCCCTGGCAGGGACCCGGAAGCTGGTGGCAGCGCTCGACTGCAAGCAGCTCACCCAGGTGCACGGTGTCGTTGACATCCTGGTGAAGGAATGCTGAGGAAGTATTGTGATCCCATCACCATGCCACTGTGCCTCTCCCACAGACACTTGACAGACACCTGACTTCCTGTCTGTGTAAAGTCCATGCCCTCTGTCCATCTCTCTCCTATCTATCCATATGCACAGTTTTGAAAAATTAGGGTCCGGTAATGGTCTACCTCTCTCAATCTATTGGTAAGGTCCTCTTTTCATGGACTGCTTTTTGTGTGACTTCATGAGATGGGTGTAGCCCACCAAAGTCTGTTGAAGTTCAGTTGTTTTCTTTTTTTTTTGAGTAAGTCACATTCACAGTTACATTCTGTTCTTAAACGTGACAGAGGACCAATGAGTCCCGCATAACTAGGTGCACAGTATGTTACCTAATTCATTGGTAGAACATGAATTTTTAAACCACTGAGACTTTAAAACTGAGGTTACGCGGGGACCAGGGATGGGTGGCTAGTGAAGAAAAAAATAGATATGTGTAATCTGTCATTTTACTCAAATGTCTCTAGAATGTGAACCTACATCAAGTAGTACCAAAGAAAGTCTGGTTGTGTTTTTTTTTTTCACTTTTCTCTGCTATTTACCTTTGTAACCATGAAAACATTATGTAGTTATAGCATTGTAACAAGCATTTCAAGTATTGTAGGTGACACAGCAAGACATTTGTCAGAACTTACCAAAGATGTGTTGTGTTACATGAATAATACTAAGCTCCAGTTGTATAATTGAACCACTGAGTTGTTATCATGGATTCATATGCAGTTCCAATTTTGATGTGACGTTTATGAACATGAAACCAAGTTTCCTTTTAGAACATATCCCATGCATTAGGGACTAAACAGTGTTCCGCTGAGGAGGACACCACATGCCTTTGTGAGCATAAGCATTAGGGGCTTGTGTGCGATGTCCTCCACAAAAACAAAACAATTCAGTGATTGTCTTGTAGATGTTTTATGTAAGATTATTACAAAGAACAAATGACCTGACTGTCCTCTAACCAAAAGTATAGCAACATTTTCAGTATTTTAGGTGATTAAAGGAAACCTAATAGCCTTTACTAAATGAAAGAGAAAAAAAAAGAAAAAGTGCACTAAGTGCACTCTAAGTGCACTTCAGCTTTGCAAACCATCTAGTGTTGTCAATTTTGTACTGACAAAGTGTATAATCCTGTGCACTGTACCAACTGTATGAAGTAGATATTTGCTCTTATGTAGCCTATATGAACAAAGCCCCAAGAAATCTATGGGAAAAAATGTCATGTATATGATTACAGTATTAAGCACCACTGAAGCATTTACAACTAATTGGTTAGCAATATCTGAAAGCTTGTATGTCCTGCACTTACAAAAGTTATATGAAGAAAATTATAGAATGCATTGTAGTGATCACTTCATTACTACAACACTAATAATACCATTTTATTTAACTTTTTTTTATCTACATTATTGTTGTTTGTCAGATGCTTTATTTTGTTGCTAATAAAACAAGATGTAATGAGGTCCTGGTGTTTGTTTGTCTGTTATTGAGCTGATGAAGTCAACAAACTGGGCAAACTCTGCTGATGAACCATAAATACATGAGAAACCACCTGTCCTGTTTGATGTGCTTTCTCACAGTGCTGTTAAACATATTGGCCACTGTTTTTAGAAAGAACAATCTACCTCCATATTTGCTAAGCTTGATGAGAGTTCCTAGAAATGTGTCATCACCAAAACCTGGGGCCTGTACTACTAAGCAAGGTTACTGGTTAACCTGGATAGCTTTGGGAGTTACCACTGATCTCTAAAAGAACCCTCCATTGAGCCCCACTTGTTTCTGAAGTGACGTGTTGTTTTTAGATCAGCGGTTACTCCAGAAGTTACCCAGTTTAGCCAGTAATCTGGCTTTGTAGTATACCCCCCTGATGTCTTATGTAAGGATCCGTGTGACATGGTCAGTCTCAGTGACTACCGCATCTTCCACTACTGTTGAGAGAGGTACAGTGTTGGTCAAGATGAGGGCCATCATCCCCCTGCTGGTGCTGCTGTTCTCATGTGTGAAGCTCAGGCTGCTGCTGTCCCTACCCAGCTGGAAGAATCTCCTGAGCTGTGGGGCCTCAAGCAGACCGTGGCTATACTGAAGGCTGATGTCAAGAAACTAAAAAAGGAAAACGCAGGAGGTCAAGAGGCCGAGCTGACATCACTGAAGACCAAACTGGCAGCCACTGAGACTGGAGTCGTGAATCTGAAGACAGAGATTGCAGAGCAGCCCAAAGTGGCATTCTCAGCAGGTCTGACTGACATTGGAGAAACCAAGGCCGAAGAAGCGGAGTTAAATGTGGTCTTTGATAAAGTCATCACCAACGTTGGTGAGGCCTACAACACCACACCTGGTTTCTTCACAGCTCCAGTCAAGGGTGTCTAAAACTACGACTCACAGTGATGGATTTCCTTGAGTCACACTGGGTGACCGTCATGATGTCATTCGCCTGTTTGACTTTGACGTCTGTGACACTTTCCTCTCCAGCAGAGTAACCCTAGAGCTCGAGGTGATCAACATGCACCTCCCTTTTGGCACCAGAATCTAGGACTGCAAGAGAAACCACAGCACTTTCAGTGGCTTCCTGCTATTCCCCCTCTAAAGGGGAGACACTGCTTCATCACCATGGTGACGGATGATGAATAAGGAGTCTCATGACCAATAATGAAATAAGCCACTTTAAAATAGACATTCTGCTGAGTTTTGATAATGATATGCTGGGCATTACTGAATGAGTCACAATGTGGGGTAAGGTCAGGATCTGTTCACCACAAGCAAGCTCATCAAAGCTAAACACCATGACCTTTGACCTAAAGTTTAACTTTCCGAATAATGCTGTATGAATGGAAAGGAAGACATGTTTTGTTGAACTAAACTAATAATAAAACTAATAATATAAAAATGGTGATATGTGAAACATTTCTACCAACAATAACTTGCAGGAAAAAGAAAACAGAGAAAAAAACCCTCATGAGATACTGTGAATGTTGTGATCACTGGGTTTTTATGATGTCATACTCCAAGACAAAACCATGCTGATTAAACAACATGCCTCTAAATGCTCATAACGAATCAGCTTAAAAGAGAACTTTGGCACGTTCAACCTATATTTTTGCTGTGGTCTTCACACACTTATGCTGTATAAAAAAATCAGTTCAATGACGAAGCCTGCTATTATTGTAAATGCTACAAAGCATATCAGGGCAGATTCTAAACCTAATCAGCCCGGATATATGCTCTTATGATCTTAGTACGCAAGCTAACAACACAACCATGAGCTAATTAATGAGATTGTGCTCAATATTTGAGAATAATTCTGTGGAATCCTATCTTTGTGGTGTACAGCAAGCTTAAGTCAGAGCTGTTATAAAAGCACATAATCATGTCATACAGGCCTCATGTCATATAGGCCTGTTCAAGGCCCACACTCTGGGTAGGCTTTTTTATCTCTGAATATGCCTGGATATTGGTCTGAAATGCTTTGAGAAGATGTTGGGTTTCTTAATGCTGAAGGGAAAAAACAGTTTGCAACTGAACTGTGTGCCTTAGTGTCCTTTCGTCATCTGCCATTCAGTGGAAATGATGATGGTAATCCGCATTCAAGTGCTTGTGCCTCATTTTGTGTTAGTTGGATGTTGTGCACTCAGCACTTTGACACAGACCTTTCAAATACGTGTTGAATTTCTCACCAGGTCAGCTGGGATTCACAAGCCAGGTTCCCAGCATTCACTGACCACAAACTTATTCCAGAAACCCGTCATGGACTCGCCTTACCTGTACAAGCACTACTGACCCCTAGTGGTGATCTGTGGAACTGAACACAACAAAATGAATTGTTGATATGAGAAGAGTGTGGAACAGTGTTGGAGGTCTGCTAGTAATGAAAAAGACCCTAAAAATGACAGCAAAAAATTCCAAAGTGGAAAATATACAAACCTTTATTGCATAATAAAATAGGCTGAGGTTTACACATGAAACATAGGGGTCCAAGTGCCCGGAAGACAACTGTCTCCCATTTACATCCAGGTAATAAAGTGTGAGGCATGCACAAGAGGGCTGTTTGCAGTGACTTGTATAGAGATTTGTATACATCCTTTATTGTCAAACCTTTAACCTACACACAGAAATGAGCACCATGTGTCCTATGGTTAATATCTTAATGTAAAACAGAGACAAATTCAGACAGGAGATATGTGCGAAGGAAAATTCAACACACCCTATAAAGCACACTCTGTAAAGAGCAATCAACCAGTTGGAGAGCCAGGAACCAGAACCTGATTCATGCCAGGACAACAGCACGTTCAATCATAAACTTTTGGCAACTGGCAATAAGGCCCATTTACATTCTCTCTTACTCTCTCTTTCTCACACACACACACACACACACACACACACACACACACACACACACACACACACACACACACACACACTCTCTCTCTCTCTCTCTCTCTCTCTCTCTCTCTCTGTCTCTCACACATGCTCTCCCTCTCTCTGTCTTTGTGTCTATTTCTCTCTTACACACACACTCACACACACACGCACACACATACACACATACACACACACACACACTTGATTCAGTCTACAGCATCACAGAGTGTCTGCACTACACTATTGAAGTCTTCATACTGGTCAACATAGACATGATGAGAGGCATTGGGTATCACCTGAGGAGATAAAAGAGATGAAAAGACTTAATCAGGATACCACACACACACACACACACACACACACACACACACACACACACACACACAGGGATAGGAAAATTGGAGCCTACATTCTATAGTCAACCAACAGACGTTTACCAACCAACAGATGTTTTATACATTCCTTGGGCATTTGTATACGGCTCTGTTAAATTTGAGTCACTTGCACAGCCTAGTGGTTATGATTGCTTGTCACTGGCATCTCTGCATCATTGTTCCCTTCACTTGAAGGAACTTTACTGTATCCTTCACCATGAACCCCAAAGTAATTACCAGCCCTAATTTCCTGCTCCTTCAGATAATTTCTGTATAGTTAATTACAACTCAGCCACTTCTTAGATCAGAACTGAAATTCTCAAAACTACAGCCTCAGCCTTCATTTGATCTAGTGACTAGTGCACATCATCAAAGCAAGTCATTATTATAACAAATAAACTCTAAATGCATTGTTACTAGCTAGTTACAGCTAGTACTGGTTCTATACCCGAAGACTCTAGAAATAAGTCAGAGTCATAAGTTACAAAGGAAGTGTCTTCTTAATTGATGATTGCTCTCAGGTGGATCTTTACAAAGGGGAAAATGTAAAGTGCTACACTGATCAACCATCAACAACATTTCTCTAATGCCAGAAGTAAATAATACAAACCTGTAACTGTACATAATAGTAAGAATGTCTGAATTTCTGCCTGAAGAGGGTCTATGTTTAGGCCTAAATTTCTATTTTTTCCTTACTGCTGAATAATAATCTACCATGTAGTATGTGTAGTCAAGTATGAATGACATGGGCTGGCAACAGTCTGCTGTACAAACAGGCAACAAGTATACACAAAATATGAATCCTCCAACATCACTTTGTACAGTTGACACAGGACACATACAAAATGTTTATACAATACTCTCTGGCCATATATTGACAACATGGCATTTTGACCATCATGTTCATAAACACTGACAAAAAAAATGGTCCATTCTGATGAAATTGACATTTTCATTGATAAATATTTGCTATTACAAATACTGGAGGTAAAAGAAAAGATTTTGAATAAATTGGCATTTTTCCTGGTGCCATTGTGCCATTTGTGGTGCATTTCTGTGGTGCCATTTGCGCAAATTGTTTTTAAAAATGCTGCTGCTTGTACAACATTAATGACGATCAAGAAATGCACCCAAGCAACTGAGACAAATTATAATATCCATCCTTTGGATATTCTCTGCATTACTGCCCTCGGTCTCATTCATGCTGACTTACCACAACTCGAGTGGGACTCTGTCCCCGGATCTGGACAACCCTGTTTCCAGAGGAGCTGTCCACCCAGGACCGCGCTCCGTACAGCATGGTGACGGGCAGCGAGGGAGGTAACAGGTGCACTCGCTGTAACATGGGCCTCTTGGCCCAGCCCAGAGACTCTGCCATGGCCCTGAAGCCCACCTCTCCACTAGGGACAGATAAGGTGAGGAGGGAGAGGTGACAGCATATGAAGGACAAAGTAGAGAGGGAGACAAAGACAGAGAAGCAGGAAGAAATGGAGGAAAGGGGGGGCATAGTGGGGAAGACAGAGGATGAAGGAAGAGGGGAATATGTGACAATAGGCAGAGAGAGAGAGAGAGAGAGAGAGAGGGAAAACTGTTATCACTTTTAATGGACCAAAGTCAGATTCTAGAACATACATTGGCCCTATAAGTATTAAAAGGTATAGAACTATAAAAAGAAACCTTGGGGTTTGGGCGTTACAGTGATAGAGATATTCAGTCATAGTATTGTCATCAAAAAGATCTTCAAATCTCCGCTTGAAGTCTCCACGAAACCTTGTTACCAGACCTGGTCCTGTACATAAAAATACAAAGACAGGGACATGATAAGATAAACTGCACAAAGAAACACATTACAAGCATACAAAATATATCCAATATTTATTGAGTTCCTGTCTCATCTCTCACTGCGCTTCTCATTTCCATTTCTCCAAGTGCAAATCGGCATGCAAATGACATGCGTCTCATATATGACTTGATCACACAGTCAAAAGTGGTAAAGATTTACGTGCAAAGAAAAAAAGTCACATGGACATATTTGCGTGTCACCTGCACAGAGTGTGAGGTATTTCACCTTTGCACATAATTCATGATTCACGAGCATGATACACACCCTGATTTATACTTTACTGGGGTGATTAAATTGATTGATTTCAGTAGGCTTCACGCCAAGTTGGACTGAAGCATGTAAGTCAAAGAGGACAGAGAGGTCAGAGCACAGAGTGACTAAACAACATCATTAAGACACATCTCAGTTCATTGTGTTACTGTCAGCATGCCACTGACAGTGAGACTTTAAATCATCATGGAGACCATGACTACATTTTGTCAGATTTTCATTTCGTTTTCTCACTCTCTCTCTCTCTCTCTCTCTCACACATACACACACACAGACACACACTCACCCCAGGGTCCTGCGGCTCTGATTATAGCCAGCGGGTTGAAGAGACTGACCACAGAGGCGACAGCCTTGACCCAGCGAGGCGGGGCTGGCCTCCTCACTTCCAGACTCTGCCCTGCCGTCTGACTCGCCTCCGGCTGCGGTCGCTCGGGAAAGCCCCATGGGTCCACCAGGATCAGGTGAGACACTCTGTGGAAGGGGACACCACTTTAAACAAGGCACCACTAAATTAGCACCATTTCATAACCTGTTCTCTTGTTAGATGTCTTTAGGTACTTTCATAAGGAAAGAGACAAAAAAATCCCTTTAGTAAGCTAACAAGAGGTCATAGGCATGGGTTTACATAAATACTCATATTACCGGTAGTTTCTTTGCCTGAACTATGGCACAAGTGTGTCTCAATTAGGACCCTGTACGTTGGTTGACACTTAATGGCATGCTGAGTCACTGACATGCAGTTTACTTAGATGATAGCCATCTCTTCCCTCACAAATGCATTGCTAGTATTAGTGGGCTTGATACAAAACAGATTTTAAATGTTTTGTTTTTCTGTCCTTAATGAAAGTACTTACAAACATCTAACAATAGGGCCCCAGTCGGAAAATTGTATAATTTCACTTTAAGAACAAAGAACGTGCTAAAAAAGCAGCTAAGACTACACAGCATTCCTTCATTTAAAAATCCTGATTTAAATGAAAAGGGCTGAAATCAACCAAATTTTCTGTGCCTTAAGTTAACACAATATTTTAAGCCGAGATACATTATCATCTGTTATCATGTCTTTAACAGCCCAGACCATACCTGAGGTACACCACCATGCCAGAGAACTTGACGTCCTGCATACAATACTGATGGAACTAATTTACGGAGCTACAAAGAAGTGTTCACCCTTACCCAGGGTGACTTCAAGACCCCTCAGAAGATTTCTAAGGCTTACTGTTTTCTGATAAGGCCATTCCTGCTTTATCAATATTTCTTTGTATGATAAATTGATCTTTTACATAGTCCAGCTGTCATTCCAAATACCTAGTTCAAAACTGCCTGAAGAACATACATATACCTATCAGAAAGATTACAGACATAGAGTTCTGTACAGTACAAGAGTTTGACTTAGTTACAAAAATGTGCACATTGGTTTTACAGCAGTGATATAGCATGCAGGTGGCTTGCCATTATCCATAGTGTGGTATCAGCCCTCATGCCATATCACTAAACATTTCCCTCTGCACCAGGCCAGGGTCTAATCCCAGCCCTGAGAGATGTTGACAGACTTTGACTACGCCCGTTTCACCTCTCTCCTTAAGAGCTGGTTTCCAAAGTGTTGCTTAAGTGTCGACTGATTAAGTCAAATCTCCAAGTAAAAAGAACCAGGTTCATAGTGTCAACGCTTAGTTCAAATGGTAATTTGACAGAAGTCATTTCACTGTGGCCTTAATCTAACCTCACAATAGTAGATTGTCATACATCCATCATTCCCAGCACAGCTGCCAAACACAGCAAGGCCCTCACTTTAGCCTTAGTAACAACCCCAATCTCATAGAGTAATGTGGATAATGCTATGTACTGTCCCCTCAATAAGCTGTTGACTGTGACTTCACTACCCGCTCCAACTACTCGTATCTCAGCAATGAAGTCATAGTACGGACCTCCCGACAAATGTCAAGAGAGCGTATGGTGTAGATACTTCAACGTAGCCTCCTAGACTGTTCTGAAAACTCCTCAAGTGATTAAGACTGTAATTATCCCTCACCTCTCAGGGTAGCGTATGGCATAAGATGTGGCTAGGTAGCCCCCGAGGCTGTGGCCCAGCAGGATCATGCGCTCCACTCCTACTGTTTGCCTCCACTGCTCAATGGAGTTGACTGACTGGTCCTCAGCCAGCTCTGCGTCCGTGGGAAAGGGTGGTCGTGAGCTGCGGCCGAAGCCCAGCAGGTCGAAGGCATGGACAGGTCGTGAGCGGCTAAGCGCATCAAGGTTACGGATCCACAGACCCACACCGCCCCCAAAACCGTGCACCATGACCAGAGGGGTCTTGGAGGCTGGGGAAGGGAGAAAGAGAAAGGTACAGGTTGTGAGGTACTGGATGGAGTATATTTTTATTATTACTCTTCATAAAAAGCATTGACAATCAAGAGGGTCAAAGAAAACAAATGAGGTAAGCCAAAAAGCAATGAGACAGAGAGTTAGCTCACCTTGCTCTGCAGTCCTGCGACTTGTTTTGTTGGTGACAGTGAGGGTCCATATCCGATTATGGTCAGGAAGGGTCACAAAGCGGGCCCAAACCTCATTATGCAAGCCTTAGCAAGAGGGAAATAGAAATAATTTAGAGACCGCATTTCAATTGGCATAGATGAATAGACATAGAGGTATACCCTGTGACTTAATATAATTGTAATTTATCTCTCAGTATATAACGTTACACAGATACATGGAACTTGTTGTCCACAGTGATGACACATAACCAAGAGGGTCATGAGTAACCATGTCTCTAACATATTTTTTGACAGTGTGTTAGCACTCTGCTCAACAGTTATCTCATTGAAAATGAGCAATGAGAGTGGCTGCAGAATTATGACCCTCACAGGCAAGGATCTTGGCCTCAGCAGTCTTCAGAAGGGACATGGATGTCGGCCTCCAGGACGGCCACCACGACCAGTTTCCGTTGGTGTCCCTGAAAAGAATCCATGAACCAGGTGAAACCTTTAGTGTGGTACAGTTGACAACTGACAGGAAGTGCACAAAGGGTTTAGACTGGAGTGTTGGTTATCACAAATCATGTGGGCAAACACAACTTACACCACACACCCACAGGTAGTCTATACCTATCTCTCATTCCAACATGCTCAATAAACTCTGCCCCAATAAAATCATCCCCAGTGGACAGCTAATCACAACAGGCTGATCAAAGTTAACCAGGGTAGAAGGACCAATGCAGCCATCACACAAATTGTCATTCAAGCCACGCAGCTGATAGAGTGAATTAAACTACTTCAAAAGTTTGTTTGGTCTATAGAAATTAAATTAAGTAGTCAATATCTGATAGAGCTATAACGTGTTATTTAACGCTATGGCAGGTGCACACATGCCGGTTGTTTGCATCATATTAATCTAAGGAGTAAGTCTACCTATCTATAGCAACAAAAGAAAAGACAAGCGATAGAAACACTGCAAAAGTGCTGGGTCATTGTGACTCACACTGTGTTGGCTATCCGACTTCCCTGAGTCAGTGGGACTTCAATGAAACAGCAGTTGTACGTTGGCCTTTTAACCAGCAGCCTAAACTTACACTAAAACGGTCAGAGCGACAGCGAGCAAGTCAGGCTATGCTATGGCTATGGGTTTTCATAGGGCAAATAATTGTAGCCGAATAATTAGTTTATCAAAAAATGTCAAACATTCTGATTAAACATAGGCAGCAAATATAAGCTACTTTTGAGGGGTCGCGCCTCACCTTCAAAAATGTCTCTTATAATAGGGGTTACGAAACATTGAAAGGACACGAGACTACAAGGATAACTTAACACGAATCACCAGTCACACACCAATGTTACACAATAATACACAAATACACAATACACAAATGTCACAATAATCTATGTCACAAAAGTCTTACTCAAATTCGGTTTCGTTCTGCATAGCACCGTTCGATGATGAGGTAATACAACATAATACGACAATCAACAACGAGGATACTTCAATATTCCTTATATCCCGGCAAGAAAGAACACCGCCGCAGAACTCTGGGGGAATGTTATGCATTACAGCTGATTCAATAACACGACATTTTATAACAAGAGTCAGCTGACAACGAGAGAGGCGGGACAAAATACTTCGTTGCTTCTCATTGGCCAAGAATGGAGAGGAAGAATAGTCCTCCGCAGTGACATCGGCAAAACGTGTTTAAAACCCCGCCCACATTTCCATCCTGAAAAAGCCCACGAGAACTATCAATTCTTTTCTGAACAACCTGCTGTCGGCCTGAGTAGGTGACGGTGAAGTCCGAGTTACAGATGTTTTTGCCGACACACTTTTCTCGCCTTTTCCCACTTGATGTCTGTGATGCCCGCTGCCTATTAAGAGCATTGTCAATTTTTGCTAACGTGGAACTAATGTGTGTTACTAGTCTCTGCACTGGCTTTGCACATCATGGTCTCATATTCGTTTTTAAACAAGACTGCATTCTTGTACCAAAGAGCGCTATAAAATGCCAGGCTCCTGCATGCATTGCTCTCTGAATTTTGTATGTTCTTACCCAGTCAGGTCACGATTATGTTATTATATTTACATAGTTTCAAGGTAAAGAGATATCGATTGGATATTCTATTACTGTCTATGGATATTCCCTGTTAGGCTACTTCTCTATGGCGCATGTGCAGACAGTTAGACAAAGAAATGTAAAATTCTGTGAAAATGCACAGTTCCTCATGTATTTGTAATATAAGTGCAATTTATAGATAAAGATCGTTATCTTCAAGTGTCAAGGTGTATTTATTCAAGAACACGCAAGACAAACAAAACATGGTGTCAGAAGATGGACATAAAGAGAAAGTACAACCTAGAGTTAAGGAGCCGAAACTTTCCGAGGGAGAAAAAAAGTATAACTAAAATAATGAAACAAATGGGGCTAAAAAGTGGCTGCCAATGTAAAATGATGAATTTTGTGTTGTGTCATGGACAGCATTTTTATTTTGACTGCCAAAAGTGGGGATGCAAATACACTTGGGGGTTCGGGGGTTTCAAAAAAAAATTGAAAATCGGGCTGATGAACATGCAATTTTTAAGTAGTTTGAGAATAAAAGGAAAGGACAGTCGTCACGTCGGGACATGGCGAGTGGTTTGATGATTAAATTATGATAGGATAGGATAGCCTGTAAGGAAGAGAGCGTATCTTCTGTCAAAGTGCACCACATACACCAGCAGCCAAAATGTGACATTAAAATAGCCTATAGCTTAATAAACTGTCATGCACCTACACAATATCAGGTTTGATGTGAAACCCTATGCATAGAAAAGAATAAATACCGATGTTGAATTTGCAACATCTATCTATCTATCTATCTATCTATCTATCTATCTATCTATCTATCTATTGACGGCATAGAGATCTGGAGCTATTCCCAGAAGATCCGGGGCTACAGCCTCGAATGCCCAGGTCTAACAATGCGCCTGAATACAAGTAATATGGAAGTCACACTTTGCGATGATTTTTGTGTCACCGAATCAGTGAACATTCCTGTCCACTCGGTGAGTTTCGTGTCTTTACAAACGAAAGTTTAATGCGTTTAGGAAATATTGCAGCTGTGCACCTATGCAGCCATTCTGTAGGTGGGTGGGTGCTACGGCAACAACTGAATATTCTCCAAGCAGAAGCATTCGTCAAAATTTTAATTTGAACCATTTTGTTTCATCATAACCAAGGCTTTAATTGTAAAAAAAAAACGAACTTGTCCTTTAAAGACAAAACCAACACATGGTCACAGAAAGCAACCGTCCTGAATTAAGTTCAGCCAAGGACATACAACATTCAGACTGAAGATGGTCCTGAGAAGGAATCGCTGAGACATCTTGGGACCAGCTAAAGCAGATCAGAGAACTGATGAAGCTGCAGTGCAACCTCAACCCAGAGAATCCTGTAAACCTGTAACCTAACCTGTGGGGTTTGAAACCTCTAAGCCCCCTGACTGTGTATGTGGGTGTGTGTCAGGACACTGGCTACCAGACACAAAAATGTCATTTTCACAAGTCACTCAAATGTAGATCACGAGTCTGAAATCTGCTTGGCTGGTGCGAGTGTCCATGTGTGGGTTTTGATGTGTGTGCGTGTATGTGTTGACAGGGGATCACTTCTTGACGATCACTCACTTGTAAAGGTTATCCCTGTAATCTCCGTGTCTACTCCTGACTATTCTCAACTGACTGTTTCTTTCTCCTGTTTATTATTTTGTAATGGCCAAAGAGGTTACCTGATCCCTTGTAGCTGTTATTTGACAAAAAAGGATATTCAATCCATCGTCACATTACTTAACAAATCATCATATGCCTACTATAAATCAGTGCAGGTCAGGTTGCTATATACCTTTCACTGACTTTAAATACATATTCTGCAGCCTACCCGCAGTTATGAGACAAAGTACAGGCCTACAATAAAATCGTAATGTCCAACATGCTGCATTTTTGTGTGTTAAAAGCACAACTGCAATACAGTTTTATTCATGACCAAAATATTGCATTTTCTGCATTATAAGATGTCAATCCAAAATGAAGTTTCAGACAATGTTACCAGCAAAAGTTATACCGTCTTTGAATAACATAGAACAACTGTTAAACTCAGTTGTCATTAAACCAGCCATAGGCAGTGGAAATGTACGGTAGTTGTTATACCCTATTTGTATAGGCTACGCTGTTTTGCGAACACACAGGGTAAAATGCGTACAGTGCGGAGAGAACGTGTTACAAAGGAAGGCGTTACTGTAATTTTGCTGGGACGAAATAACGTGAGTTACCTTTAAAATATCAGTAACTTCACTTCAACTAGCCCACTAACTATAGCAACGGACTTTTTTCAGGCGTTATCAACGTTTTGCGCAGTAAAATCATATCTGACCAATTAATGAACCAATTCATTGTTTTCGGTTATTGCGCGACAAAAAAAAAATCTGTGAAATGCAAGATGTACCCACTGTGATTTTGTGCGCAGATTCAGTTTGCCTATTCATATAAAGTTGGTTAAGCCTACTGTAACGTCTGACATCTACAAATAATTTTGATAGGCTATATTTATTTTGTAGGCTATTCTCCTATACACATCAATTATAACACACATAAACTTACACATCAACTAATGATTAATTAGGCTACTCAAGGCAGTCTCTAATCACTTAAAATTATTGTTTTTGGTTGTTAATGCAGTCTATAATTTTGCCTTGGACAAAATACTCTTGACAAATCCGTATTTTAAGGTCCCGTTCCTTTTCTCGGTTTGTCAACGCGGGAGGCACAGCAAACGTTCTTTGACAGTGACGTCATGGTACCGTAGTCGTGACAAGCTTTTACGTCACAACAGCGTAGGGGTATATAAAGCGGCACTACCAACGATCACCTTTTATTAAATTGTGTTGAGAGGAAATCGACTGTAATATAAAGATTAGCTTAGGTCTCCAGCTGGAATGCCAAGATGCTGCCGCGGAGGGAAAGGCGGCCGGCCTGTAATCAGATGGAGGTGATCGAGGATGACAAATGCAGCGTCATCCGCTGGGCAGTGGTGCATTCGCCCGTACCAAAACCTCGACCCAGCTCCCTGCTGCCGAGGAGCCTGGGCCACTGGTTCCAATCCAGCGAACGGTTAGAACCAAAGGCCAGAACACGCTCACCTTTCTGCCTCCCCTGGGTGACACCACCAGGAGCGCCGTGAGTCGCAGCAACAAGCGGGCGTCTCCTTCTCGGGCTCTGACTGACAGCAGCCCCGAGATTGAGGAGGAACTCGTAGCCGACCCGTGGGATTCCATGATGTGCAGCGACTGGAAGCCCCAGCCGCCTTCTGGAACACTCAAGAAGACGGTTCGTCGCTGGGTAAAAAGAGCTAAGAGCTAAAAGATGGCGCCAGGGACCTCTCAGTGGGCCTGGATCTGATGTCGAGCGCTGACCCCTCTGAGTCTGTTGCCCCATCAGTAGCCTACACACCATCAACACCGGGCCCCGACGTGAGGTAACGCAAATGCCAAGGCCGTGATGTCGAGCGCCTTCCCCTATGAGGGTTGGCGAACCATCATTTGGCCACCATCGGCACGCAGCACACCCTAGCAAAAGTGATGTGAAGACCGAGTACGTGATGTTGAGCGGCAGACAACGGTCTGCTGACCCGTCATGTTCCTGCCATACCCACTATGGTTAATAAGTCCAAGTATGTTGGTAATGTATTCAGGTTAATAAATATGTATACATTTAATAAATATGAATAAATGTATCAAAGGTTTAAAAAATCCAATAATCTTTTTCAACAAAGGCTCAGTCAATTAGCTTACCATGCGCATATCTAACTGCGCGGAGTCACTCGCTAGTTGCTGTGATGAACGGTTCGCGGAAAAATAGCTTTGAAATTACACACAAATATCAATATTAATACAACTCTACGTCCATCTCATACCCGTTCATCCTGGGGAAATATTTCGCGATCTCTGAACTCAAGGATGGCATACCACATATCAAAATAAACAATCAATTTCAATGCTCTATAGCCTCTCCACGATTAGCGATGCCTAAGTAATCTGGTCTTGAAATCGCATGAAATCACATCAAATTTCTGCATTGTCTCGGACCTCCACCACAAAATAATTTTGTTCCTTTCCATTATGAAAATTGTCCCCCTTCCAAAGTGGGGAACGACAGAAAAAAGTTTGAGAAGTTATCCAAGTTGTCATTATTGATGAGTGATACAGCTGCGGTAACAGACTGACATGTTCGGAGCGGTCTTGGCAATGGTAAGACATGGAGAAGAGGGAGTGTTAGAGCAAACACTGTTCAAACAAGCCATAAGTGCCTGCAAGCAAAGATGTCTATGTTCCGATCCAATCAGTTTCGGGAGGTTCCCCGTCTCCTGCGAGCGCTGCTGAATGACTCAGGTGTGTTGTTGACCGACAGAGCAGGGAGCAGTGGAGCCTGCAACGGACAGTAGCTGGGTTTCTTTTCAACTCATTCTCATTTCATATTCGCATTAACAGAAATTCTGGTCAATAATATTCGCGTCTGCATGCGTTTCAACTGTGTACTGCGAATGTGTACTGCTGGTCAAATCATCTTAAACAATAAATGTAAACTTGATATGCTGGTCACCAGCACGGCCAACATAAACACATTGATATGGACTAGCTCGTCAGACCAACATGACCAGCTTCCTAAGATGGTCTCACACCAGCAAGCCCAAGTGGTGGCCCAACCAGTAAGACCAGCAAAAACCCGCAAAAAAAGCTAAGACCAGTCAAAACCAGTTAAATCCAGCCACAAGCCGCACATGCACATACACACACACTTTCCCCTTTTTATATAGACAGGTGTTTGCACCATATATACTGTGGTAAAGGTAACAAAACGTTGGAACTAAGCGTAGGAAACTGATTTGTGCTGTGTGTCTGTGTACCTGTAATAAGAAATTTGTGAACTTGTAACATCTATGTCAGAAAAAAAATCTGCGACTTCAAAGCTCATGATACACATTTGTGACTTTTGTGTACATGTACACAATTTATTTGCACGATAACGCAGGACGTTTGCACCTGATTTACTTCTGTGGAGAAGTTTCTTGGAAAAACCCAAAATGCAGAGAAGTTTGTCTTGTTCAACCAAGTCTTTATTGCGTTCACCGAGAAAATGGTTATAACAGTGGTAATCCTCAACCATTCTAGCCTTACACCTTTTCTGTCTATCTTAAATACTCCTGCTAGTAGATGATGTAGCTGGCACTGAGCCAATCCTACACAAGGCCTCAGTCTCTGTCCTTTTACGATGAGGCTCTAAACATGGTTTCAACAGTTTTCAGAAAGGAGCCTACCAGTCTGCATACTACTCTCTTGCTGGCAGTTACACTTTCTTTTTATAGCACAACACTCTGCTGCATGTTCTATCCTCTTTCTATATGCACACATACATATATTACTTGTTTCTACAAAATTCCCGACACTTCCACAGTAAGTTTATACAGGTAAACTATTTTTATTTTTACAACAATTTTTAAATCTGTGTAGGTGGAACAATAAGACAATGCAGCTGCGTCGAGGGGGAAAGCTTTCTGCGGTGCACCACTATGTACTTCCGTGTAGACGAAATTACACGTCAGATGAATGAGAATTACTCCTGAGCTCGATTTGCTGTTATCAATTTGTGTTTTCAAGTCGTTCTCGACATACATCAGAACTGTTAAGCAATAATGTCCAACTCGGTAATCTCCGTCATCTCACGGTTCTTGGAGGAATACACGACCAGTACGCCGAACAAGCTGAAATTGGTCGATGCTTATCTGCTGTACATCTTGCTAACAGGAGCCCTGCAGTTCTTATACTGTTTGTTAGTTGGCACATTCCCGTTCAACAGCTTTTTGTCCGGCTTCATTTCGTGCGTCGGATCCTTCATTCTTGCAGGTAATCTCACTCACGATGACCATCGTGTTTACTGTTGTGTTTTAGGCAACTCTTTTGCTTAATTTCTGGTGGCTGTGCGGCAATGGCACAACACTCAATTCTATACGTGAATTGCTAAAACGTTAGTATGACTGCTTTATGTCCAATGGCTTATCAGGAAGAGATCAGGTATATATAGGTTACAGAAATGGAACCATATCCCCGTTCACACTTGTGTCACTTCTGTCTTTAGTTTGCCTGCGTATCCAGATCAATCCACAGAATAAGGGTGACTTCCTGACGGTGTCTCCTGAGCGAGCATTCGCTGACTTCCTGTTCGCTCACACAGTTCTCCATCTGGTTGTCATGAACTTCATTGGATAATTTTTTGCTGCACGGTTGACCTCAGCTGGTATGTATTGCTGCCCACTACGGAATCCAACAACCTTGCTAAACTTGGCCATTAAAAAATAACACAATGCATGCCATTAAGGCTGTAGTCATTACTTCAAGTCCATACATTTTTAAATGAATGTTAGTAACATTTATTGAATAAACAGGAAAAAAGGGAATGCCCACCATAGCAATATCAGACAGGTGTAGGACACCTCAGTGTCATAATTACAATGATATGTAGTGGAGCTGAAATAACAGAGTACATGCTTCTTGATACATCTCTGAATTCTGGCTTTGAGTATTTTGCACCATTAAGCCAGGGTTCCTCCAGACAAAATGTCACTAGTTAAGGCAGGTTCGATAGCTGTTCATTGTGCACCCAACTGTCCACTTTATTTCCTTCCATAATGCAGACTGGCATGGCAATTAGAACATTGTGTCTGTGATGAAACAATCAACTCCAGTGTAATTTCAACTTCAACTTCAATTCCGACTTAATAACCTGCTGATACTGCTGATTTATGCAGCCCTCAGTTCTGACAAGGTTTTCAGAACTTGTGCTTGCCACACAACCCCACACCATAATGTGCCCCCACCAAATGCTGGGTTAGAGGCAGCAAGTTCTTCTCCTGGAAAGCTGTAAAGTCAGTGGAAGGGTGTTGCAGAAAAAGTTCGCTGCATGCAAAAGCTCCTCTAACCCAGCCAGCCATCATTGTGAAATACCATACATACATAACAGATTAGGCCAACATAGTTATTTGGTCACAATCAGAAGAGCTTTGCCTGACGGAAAACCACAGCATTCCAGGTGAAGAACTTGCCACCACTGTAACATCACAAATTAATATCACATTGATATAAAATGGGCATATCCCTGATGGAATTTCACTATTTACATTTATAAGAGATCTGTTGAAAGGCTATACAGTATTCTTACAATCTAGCCCGATTAAGCACCTACACCTACACAGCTATGGAGGGGCAGATTGTAAAAGAAGAAAAAAAAAGAAAAAATCAAGCATCAATCAGCCCATATCCCTGTTCTTTGAGGTTGCCGGGTGCTGTCAGTAGGTATAAGAATGACAGCATTTGGTATAACGTAGACCAAATTTGTGAACTGGCAGCTAATGTTGGGGCAAAAGAAAATGAAAGCTGCAAAGTAGCGTTAACGGGTCTACGTTGTACCAAATTTGTTCTCATACCTACCATGAAATAACAGATCTACTGGTTGATTCACTCCAGATAATCCATTTAAAGCATCTGTACATATAGCTATGTTTTGTAGATGATTCAGATCTTGGCTAGCTTGCTAATTTTGTCTAGGCTAAAATGTATTGAAGTTGTCTTTTAATAGTTATGGGCTTATAGCAGATACAATTATTCCAAGAAACTTGCGAAATTAATGTAACCGCAAGAGCATTTTAATACACTAACATAATTATTAACATTAAAATGATAAGAAGATAAAATGTGATCACTTAAAAGATGGGTCTTCAAGGGTTGTCCTTTGAAACGGTTTGTATGAAAGATCTGTGTTCACTAGTGTCTTATCTGTGCAGTTCATTCTGTGCTTTCCCATTTCAGTAAGACTTCTTTCACAAACCCAGTTCTCCTCCCTCGCTCTTGTTTGTTACAGATCAGATGCCTCCACTGTACAGCCTTACTGGAAGCTCATCAGAAACATGGAAATATGGCTTCGTGACCTAACAAAATGAAAATTTGTAATTATGGAATTGCATTGGCCACTGGAATGGTGTATTTGATGAAATTGGATAAAACAGCTGATTGAACACCAATTTGCACAGTCAACAATGTTGCAGTTTGCATGGTTTTGTTTGTTTTCTTTTTTTCATTGTATTGTTTCTACTTTTATAACCTGTTTCCTGTGTTGGCACTGAAATAAAGGGAGTCAACTAAAGTGTAGCTGGTCCTAATTTTCCATTTTTTTTTTAACCTGACTGCCTTAGGAAGAAGTTCAGCCTGATTAAGATTAATCCTAAAGGAATAATTTAATATTTTTGTGTAGTGCCTTTCATATACAATAATCCACAAGCAGTGAATAAAATCAAATATACTGTTGAAACCAGATATTTACATACATTTTGCAAAAAGACACAAAAGCTTTTTCTTTCTTTACTGTCAAACATTAAATCGGAATAAACATTGTTTTTGGTCAATATACATTTTTTGAAGGGCATGTATATATCTGGTTTGAACTGTATATACAAAGATGCATGAAAATACATGACAAAAAAGAAAACATGCAGGACATACACAAGAAAATGTCCAATAAAAATGTAGATATGGACAAAAATGAGAAGTGAAATGGCAAAAAATTAAGACAAAACAACAAAAACAGGTGACGGATTAGAGAGAAGCTGGCATAGAATGTTATTGCTGTTATAAAGATAATGCCATTATCATCTCTCAGGCTTGAACATTACGAAGGCAGGGACCACCATAAACACTGATCATCTTGTAAATCAAATCTATGGCACATGAAACAGCCTCATGGCTCTGAAAGAGTTAAAAGGGCCCTCCACATCTGGAGGCTACATCTGGTCACGTGAAATGGGAGAAATGAAAGCAAATGTGAAGGATGTCCTCTTTTTCAGTGGAACGTAGGGTTTGGGAAGCTTATTACTGAGGAATCTGTGTCCTGGGGTATGAAAACATGACGCCTCTCGTTTTTTCCTGTCTCTTTGTCCTCCTGCACCTTTCTGGTGAGTGCTTTTGATAGAATTATTAGAGTAAAATGTTTCTTTGTATCAGTTTGTTTTCAACCTTTTATGGTAATTTCAGTTGGATATTGGCATAGTAAAGCTGTGAAGTTGCTCTATATAGTTGTTGATGTCTGTATTGTGCTGGGCAGAAAAATTGGTTCTCTCCTTAAATCTTGATGGCTTAAAATCTGTTTTAAAAAAATTCTAAAAGGCAGCAGTAATGTTTGTTTAAACTATGAAGTTCCTTCACTGAATTCTCCACCAGCTACATTCTGGTGCAATGCCAATAACCTGAAAAAATGTCTGCTCTCTTGAGACCAAGAAATATGTATGCTCTTGGTATTTGTTGTTGATGAATGTAAGACAGTGTAGTTCTGTCAAATATCAATGTGATGTCAAGGAAAGTTATTGTAGCTCTTATTTAGGGAAACAAGCAGGGCAGTGAAATGAATACAGAATGGAATGTAGCTCAGATGTGAAATGTTAATATATTTAAAAGCCTTTCTGTACCCAATGAGGAACAGTGACCAAAGATGGGTCCCTCAACACTTACGTCACCATAACAGTATTGTATTTTACATGCTTCAGTTAAGCAACAATTTTTAAATTAGCTGTGAGGAACAAACAAGGAGAAGTGACAGTATTTAAGGAAAATCAAAAAAGGAAGACCCAAACAGATGGCACATTAAAGACACATTTCACTTCATTGCTTTCTTCAACCATATGGGTTAACAGTGTCCATGAAAAAGTTGAATGACCTGACAGTAAATGGCTCTTCATGACCTTTCTGTCTTGGTAGGGAGCCTGGCTTTGGTGGTGACTCCAGGTAATGTGGCTGTGTTGGAGGGCCGCTCAGTCACCATACCCTGCCACTACGACCCCCAGTACATCCACCATGTCAAGTACTGGTGCCAGGGCAGGATGAGGGACTTCTGCACGACTCTGGCACGCTCTCACAACACTGAAGAGGCACAGACAGCAGAGGGCAGGGTCTCCTTTTTTGACGACCCGACCCAGCTGGTGTTCACAGTGACCATGATTAACCTGACGGAGAATGACTCGGGCTGGTACTGGTGCGGTGTGGAGGTGGGGGGGATGTGGCAAGCGGACGATGCTGCCTCCATGCACATCAGTGTTGTTCATGGTGAGGCTCACACTCAGGGAGACTGTGGATCACTGGACCAGAGATAGGCTGACTGACAGTGGCTAGCTTCAGAAAGTCAGAAAGACACTAACCCTACCCTTGGCAGCATGAAGCAATGTTATAGCAAGCATAGTAGACAATTTAATGAATTAGCATACAACTCTCAAATATAGCTGAATTGCTGTGATCAATACTAGAGCACAGGCTTCTAAGTGTACTGAAACATCAGACGAAATCCAATATCAGACATGTTACCGTGATATGGCCTTGTCTGATATTGAATCTGGTCAGTCAATCTGGTTGAGTCAGTAACTAGAAAGACTGATTACTATGATCTTTTACACACATTCTGATCTGTCCATCTTAGTGTGATTACTTCATGTCATGTTGGTCAATATTACAAAACCATTCCAATCCTTTTTTGTTTTGTTTTGTTTTGTGAAGGTCTTTTTCATAGGCTTTTGCTGAAAAGTGATATGCATAGTTCATTTTGCATATTAAGATGCTATAGGCCAGGGGTGGCCAAACTAAGGCCAATTGCAACCCGTTGCTCTCTTTCAAGCAGCCCGCCATGAGGTCTAAATACAAAATGTAATGTGGCCCACTGTTACTATCATCCAATATTATATCATCGCACATCAGAGTCTCAGCATTGTCACATGTGATTTTGAACATTGCCATGGATACGAGTCCATTATCCATCGAAAAATAATCTACTCAAAACAGATGGCCATCTAAGTTAGTGTGACATATTTGACAATAGTATCATTAAGCACTATATATAGCATACAGAATGTGTTAGACAGCAAGGGGGGTGTCTGATCAAAACCGCAATTATAACTAGTTAAAATTTGCCATTGGCCCTCTGCAAATTCGATTTTTCAGTTTGTGGCCCGTAAACAGAAAAGTTTGGCCACCATCTGCTATAGGCAAAGCAGAGGGATTGTCACTCACTTATGTATGTTTTACACTCTTTATTGTGCAGGCATGTCAGTGTTGAACAGCATGGTCCACGGGGAGGAAGGAGACAGTCTCAGTGTTCAGTGCCAATACAGTGCCCGTCACAGGTACAGGCCAACTCAGCTTATAGGAATAGGACATAGACTTAATCTCTCTCTGAGACATTTGTCAACTGGATTTTTCAGATGTAAACACACAAACCTTTAATGAGTGAATATTTTTGATTTATGTTGAATTTTGGATTGAGTTTGTATTGATACACCTGTGTTTGTTTTAGGGAGACTGAGAAGAGGTGGTGCAGGAGTGGAGACTGGGGCTCTTGTGTGAAGACGGACTCTAATGGAATCTTCCAGAATGAGTTATTGGAGATCCAAGATGATCGTTGGGAAACTTTCACTGTAACCCTGAGAAATGCCCAACAAAGGGACAGTGGCTGGTACTGGTGTGCATCAGGGGAACAGCAGGTGGCTGTCCATGTGATGGTCTCTCCACGCACCACAAGTATGTAACACACAAACACACTGTGGTACAAAATGCTGTCTTGCATGATGTCTTTAAAGATATACGGAATTTTAAGTTAATTTACCATTTTTGAAGTCACAATATTTAAACAACTCATTATGAACAATACATTCTGCTCATGGTGACAGAGATATTTACAGTGAAAACACACACACACAAATTCAAGCAAACAAACCATTGACGATTATACTTTCACTCTTCTTATTCTTTCTTTACCCATAGCTAATCTGTCTGTGGTGACAGAGCCGACTACCCTGGCCACAGAGGTCAATGAGATCTCTTACTCTACCATGCAAGTGACTGAGGCAGCTGCGCCGCCTGCCAGAGGACTTGTTCAACAAAAGTAAACATTCAGATTCTTTTCTTGAATTTGTCCTGTATACACTTCCTGCTGTTATACTTTAGAAGTATTATACACAGAATGAGAAATAGCAGAGTTATTGTTAGTTGACCGTGAAGTACCCTGATTACAATCTGCAGACAGAAGACATAATGGGAGATGTAATGATGAATCTGCAGTGAAGCTCTGATTCTCTTTCAGTCTCAACCCTTGGATACCTCCACTGGTGATTTGTCTGGCTCTCTTGGTGCTGCTGATGGGAATTCTGGCAACGCAGAAACTATGGAGACATTACAGTAGGCATCACTCTCCTTCTGATCTGTCTGATGGAAATAGATGTGTGCGCCAGGTTGCCAGTTGCTTTAACAAAGTCATGCAGTTATGTCTTTTAGCTGCTTTGGCATGGATAAAAAAGGAAAAAGTTGCTAACATGCAGCTGATATCAGCTGATTATGCATTGGCATTGTTGGGCAACATACCTTTAAATCATGTTTAAAATTTTTTAATGAGTGATCCAACATAAACCTCATAGTCTATAGAGCCAGCACAGCTGGTGAGAATGACAGGTATGCTTATCTGTCACAAGGGCACAAACTGTCAAAGTAAATTTGATGATGCCAAAAACTAGTTGTCTATAAAATCAGCCCTAAAAAAGTGTCACATTCATAGATACTGCTGCATTAATGTTCTAAGGTCCTGATGTCCTTTTCCCCTCTCTCCTTGTGTCATTATCAGAGCGAGTCAGAGCAGCCAAAGAACCAGAAGTGCTGGACTCTAGCCTCATGGTTAGTGGGATGTCATGCTCTCATGTTGAGTGTCATGGTGTTGGGTGGTCTTTGTTCCATGTCATATTCTCTGTGATGCTTACTTTCCCCATAGGTGTACCCTATGAGAGAGGCTGACTGGAAGAACACTACTGTTGTCTTCTTGAACACTTCCACACAGCAGCTACAAGTGCTGGGGAAGGACAAATATGACTTCTGATGGTGGTACCTGACCTTTGACCTCTGACCTTTGCTCAAAGAATTGATATGCTGATAATTATCCATATGCTGCCCAGGTTAAAAAGAAAATCATGTAATAGCAGTAATGATGCCTTTAGTATGTGTATGCTTTTGCAAAGAGTGACTAATGGAATTAAAAAGATGGGGGTAACAAATTCTGCTCTGTACACCTTGGATACTATTTAGCCTCAGGGTCTTCACTTTAACTTCAATGTGTGTGTGTGTGTGTGTGTGTGTGTGTGTGTGTGTGTGTGTGTGTATGTGTGTGAGAGAGAGAGACAGAGAGAGAGTATGTGTTTATAATGTTTAAACTATCTGAAATCAAATCTAATGCAGCATGAAATATCAGATGATATATGAGCATTCCAGTTCCAGATCCTTCCATGTCCTAAGAAAGCTTGGACAAATATTCAGTATAATACTGATCTTACTTGATTGTACTGCAAGTACAGCAGTGGTAAATCTGCTTATAACGGAAGTTTGCAGTGTTGAATGTAAATGTGGCAGCATAATAAGTAACTAAAGATTTCTTTCAGTGCATCTTGAAAATCTGCTTTGTATGAGGCTGGTGAACAAAAAACATGTCCAGCATTTACCAGAAAATATCAACAATACAAAAATCACTGTAAAATGTCATTTTAATATGATGATCACTCATAATTGACACAATTTTCATGACGTTGGACAGCATGTCTGAAACTGAACTATGTTAGTGCTGCTTCATTCTGTCTCTCTGTCTTTGCCTCTCTGCACTATTCAGTGGCTGATTCTGTAGCTGTTGAAAAAAATGAAAGTGCACTGTGTAAGACAAGTACAAACAAAGGTGATGAAGCTGAAGGGGAAGCCCAACTAGTCTTTTACTTCAACATGTGGAGTCTGGCCATCAAGAACCTCATCTGTGGGAAGGTTCTGCAGGATATGCACAGGAGAACAAATACACACACAGGGGCATGCATGGAACCCTGTTTTATAGACTCTGAAGAGTATTACGTTACATGATAATGATATATAACCTTGTTTATACTCTCTGTAAATGCAGAAATGGGATAGTATCCTCTCTGACCAGGAGAGGGCAGTATGAGACACCGGTCATACACACAATGCATCACAATGCAACATGTTGTGGAACCTGTGCCATGATTATGTCTTCCTTCAAATCTCTCTCAAAAATATTTGCATGTCTTGTGTTAATTTCCAGAGCTCTGAGTTAAAAGCTTTTTGAGACAAAACGTGTGTGTGTGTGAGTGTGAGTGAGTGAGTGTGTGTGTGAATCTAATGCATCCATATGAACTTTACTTTACTTAAAGCACACACTGACAACTTATGATCCCACATGGAACATTATAGCAACTTATGAGCCCTTACAACAGTTGATCATCCAGGTGTGTGCATAGAGGGGTATTAGTAGTCATAATGTATTATAAGCCCCATCAGCCAGCCTGTAGTTTATAACCAGTCATGTACTCTCATAACACCCTTGTATTTATACAGCATTATAAGCTAGATTTATAGTTATTTGTAACTGTTGATATAATGCATCATGAAGCATTATGAGTGTAGTCATAATGCATTTTGAGTAATTATGATGCGCATTATAGTTTGTTATGAATGTGCTCATAATGCGCTATAAATATGGTCTTCATAGAAAGTGTTACCACAACTTTTTCTGCAACTTCCTTCAAAGTTAGATGCTTTCGCACCACAGTCACATGAACCTGTTATACCTAACCACAACCATAGCATTAAGTGAAGCTATCTGCAGGACATTCACAGGCCTCTGGCTGTCATGCAGTGCACTCTGCTAAGCCTGAGTATGTTTCTCTCACACCATATTTTCCTTGCTCTGACCTTAAGAGAAGTTCTCTGCAAGGGAACCTGTGATATGTATATGACCCTGGCTGTTGTGCAGCACACACTGCCAAGCTTAACTGTGCTTTTCCATAGCATGACCCACATATCCTATTCCCTGTCACTCTACTGAGTGAGGTGTGCGTACACCTCTGTCTTTTGTGTCTGTGGACCCCGTGAGGCTTCTCTCTGGGCAGACCTCTTGACTGGGTACCTCAGTCTCCTTGCGCCTCACATCTACCTAAAAGGTTTTCTGCTTGTGTTCAACACTGCCATGCACCATGATTGGCCCAGTCGCCACCCATGTTTTTTGCTACAGTCTGGAGGTATAATCACTGGTGTGGCCCTTTTCCACTGGTAGTGCCTCTCGCCAGTTGTGGCAGAACTTTGGAGAGGCCCATCGACGAATGTGCCAGGTGCAGGTGATACACTCCTCAGGAGCTCATGTGTGGGGTTCTAGATGTACAGCACTACAGCTGTTTCCTAACTGCCTTGCTAGAGTGTCTAGGTGGCTTATGGTGTGAACACCTCTGTCCTCTGCTATCCATGGTCCTGACATGGGCTTTCTTCCAGTTCATTACCTTTAGGGCAACTTATCTGTTCAGGGTCCTGGGCAGACCTCCTGCTGAGGGGAACCCTTCCAACTTTCCACCTCTGATGGAGACAGTCAGTGTCCTGGGTTGTCAAGAGGTGTGCTGTTTTATAGTCCCTTCATCACGTTGTGGCACTAAGCTTTTGTGAGATGGCATTCTGAAGTGACCACATAGGCACGCGTGGATGCCCAGGATATAGGTTGGTTGAAGGTTTTCAGTAAATGAACACCTGAAGATGAGTTAAATGCACACACCTCACTCTATAGAGTAAGGGGGTCCCCTGCAGAGAGCCTCTATTGTTGACAAAATGTAAGTTGCTTTGGATAAAAGCATCTGCTAAATGCGTAAATGTAAATGTAAAAGTATCCACAACAGTTGTTAATGTTACAGGACTGCTTGTCTGGATCAGAGTTCCCCACCGATATGCTCCTGGTCTCTGCCATACAGTTGGATGTCTCAGCAGAAATCCGCCTTCTCTGTAACAAAATGTGACACGAGTCACATACCATTATGTTTGTGCCTGAAATTCATGTAAATTTTATTTGATCAAGATCCTTTCGGCTTATTTTGTTTATTCTTGATAAAGTAGGTCTTTTGATTGAACATTGGTATTATGAAGGTGAAACTGATGGTAGGCTATCTTGCCGGCACAAGTTCTAGACATTTCTGACTTTCCCGTCATTGTAGTCAATGATCGTAAAGCATCAAAACTGCAATATAAACAGAAGTATTAGCTGGGTAGCATTAGGCCAGTGGCAGATTTTTCAGTGCAGATTATCACTGAAAATGTATCTGTCATCCACAGCTGTGGCAAAGCATTTTATTGAGATTAAATGTTGTAGTTAGTTTAAAAGCATGAATGTAAATTTGTAAATAGTTGGTGGAGAAATTCTTGCAAAAAGGCGTGTGAAAAGCAAATGAAATAGAAGTTTTCTCTATTAATGAAACTTAGCTTGAATACCAATCATAACTGCATTCTCAAGGAACAGTTTGGCGGTTGAGACATCCACCCATATTTCAGTTTCACAGATTTTGCTGTTTTTTTTTTTTCGAGAGGAAGTGGTGGACTGCTAAGTGTCGTGGGCTTTTTTTAGTCCACATAAAATATTGTGTATGCTGAAACATGCAGAAGAATCATCAATGCAGTTACACACACATTACACAAGTTCTGGGCTATAACAACCATATTAAAACAACTACATTTAATAAACATATACATTCAGCATAACAACTACATTAAAACTAAAGCAGTCGTTTTACAGTTTTTAGTTTTTGCTAATACCAAATTGTAATAAATAAATGTCAAATGTCATTTGAATGGTATACTAAAAAGGATAATCCCACTGCATAAAAGATTGAATTAAAAAGTACATATACTGTGTGAACAATGACTTAGGTGAAGACAGGAAAAGACCCTTGAGGACAAATGTGTAGTTTAGCTGTCTGGCAGAGACACAGGAAGTTAGATAAAAATGCAGTTCAGCCAGAAACAAGCAGAGAAGATGGACTCTCTTAAGGTGCTTTCACTGGTAATGTTTCTCCTTTCAGGTAAGTCGGTGTATTTAAGATGGTAAAATTAGGGTTAAATGACAAATTGAGTTTGAATATATTTTATACAGAGTATGAATTGAGTTTGAATATATTTTATAATGTGATCAGCAGAAACTGGAGGCTATGTAGGCTTAACGACTACAACAAAGTTAACAGTGAAACCAGGGGAGTCTATCACAATCCCATGTCTGTATCACTCTACATTCAAACTTCACAAGAAGTACTGGTGTTACAGATCTACATTTTACTACTGTAACATCCTAACAACTGCAAACAACACCAAAGACAAAGTAACAGTGACCGATTACCCTGAATATAATTTTTTTACTGCGACAATGAGAGACCTGCATCCATCCAAAGACTACACCAATTACTGGTGTGCTGTGTCAATGTCTAGCACATCACCCTATGATGACATGAAGGAGATTTCAATAACGTTTCAATCTGGTAAGGCACATTTCCACTGTGAGGTTAATTTATATTTCAGGCACTTGTTGCAAGGCTGCAAAGATTTATAAATAACTCTTGTTCACACACATTTTTCAGATCCCGATTTGTCCGTGCAGAAAAGTAAAGTGTGTGGAGTGGTAGGGGGAAATGTGAGTGTCCTGTGTAACTATAGTTACCAATACAGACGAAATAGGAAAAGCTGGTGCCGTTTGAGAGACCAGAGGTGTATTTCAGTGGGGGGGTTAGAGGCACCACACACCCAGGTGAGGGATGACGGGTCTAAAGCTCTAAAGTGTTGAGATGGTGGGGGTGAAGGAGACAGACTCAGGCTGGTACTGGTGTGCAGTGGGAGACCTGCAGAGACCTGTTTATTTGGACATCACGCAACCAGCTGCTGGTAGGTTCTGGTTGTATGCAGACTACGATATAAACTAGTTTATGTGAATCAAATAGTAAATGAAAGTGAATTAAAGCTTCCCTATTTCATGTATGTTTAGTTTCCAGCCCAACCACAGCTAAACATTAACAACCAACATTCTACCACCATTGACATTTAGTAAGTAAACTGAAATATAGAATTATCTACAGAAAATTATTTGGATACGGACCATTTTTTGCAACTTTTCATTTAACTCTCACAGCTCCTCTGAAACACCAAAAGGCACCTCAAAAGAGAGGGATCACAGTAAGATTCTTTTTTTGAAAATTAGAGGATATTTGTATAGCATAATGTTAAATGCATTTTTTAATGAAATGTGTAGGAATCGTTCTGTAAATGGTAAAAGTAAGTCCATTTTTTTTATCACTTGCAGCTTGGATCACTCACCCAACTGCAGATACCAATAAGGAGGTGTCAGTGTGAGTGCATCATTTCATATCTATCTGATGCATCTAACAGTAAAGACATCATTTCTGAACACTATAAATCAGTTAGGCTGTGTATTTTGAAACTACATTTTACAGCTTATTCCGAAATTGCAAAGATATAGCTTATTAACCTAAATTAATGAAAACTTCTGGATAGTCTATTGTGAGCTTTACGTGCGTAAATCGGTCATCTAGCCTACTGTTAATTTGCATGGCACGTCTTATAGGCCTATCGGGGAAAGTGCCCTTTCGCAGGCTGCTTGCTGATGTCTCGCACAGAGATGTTAGGAGAGAAGAGGCTCGCAAGCAGGGAGAGCAAACTTTCACTTTCAGCACACAGCACACAAATGGACATGAATTGGACTTAAGTGCACTCCACTCGGTGTTGATACAGAGGACTGCCGTTGTGTTTTCAAAGGTTATAGATAGGCCTAGGCTATAGACTGCAGCGTCGGAAAAACATCAAGAAGACGAAAAGTTAGGGTGAGATAAGGCATGTATGGCAAAGGAGCATGCGAGATGTGACTCTTGCACTGGTCTCACGCTTAATACATTAATTAAGTGCTTTTGAGTAGAACTAGGAGAGCCATGGCAGAATTAAGGGGACTGGGCACCACTGAGTCTCATGGTAATTCGAACCCTGTTTTACGTGCAAATGGTTTACATGCAAACACTTCATATTAAATGATCAAATAATAAAAAGTAGACTATTTGACATGAATAAGATACGAAGTACTAATAACACACAGCCAAACTATTAAGTATAATAATGATTACTTTGCTGTTTATTGTGGTACCTTATTATGGAGTGAATCTAGATTTTCTGTGGGGACCATGTCTGTTACAGTAACTTCTATCAATATACAGCATTGTATAGGTACTTGAACAGCAGCAAGCACGGAAACTTACATAATTGTGACTGCCAATGTTATGACCATAGGCTGGCAATATTACCAACATTCTGCATCTCAAATTATCAGTTGCCATTAACTGAAAGCTGTATGCTTTATAGAAAATGCTTTTCCTAAGTCCTTTTGAGATGCAATGTAAAGGAAAAGTGTGTGTGCGTGTGCATGCGTGCGTGCGTGTGTGTGTGCGTGTGTGCTTTCACACATGTTCATTTTGTGTTAGGCATGTGCCTGTTCTAATGGGTGTCACTGGATTGCTGTTGATACTGGTCCCTGTGGTTGGTTTGATACTCTGCAAAGCTGGTGGTAAGTTTCAAGCTCTAACATAGACAATCGCTAGCTTGTTCTCATGACAGCCATCCTTCAGTTTCCTGTTGTATGACTTGGTGTGTGTGTGTATGTGTATGTGTGTGTGTGTGTGTGTGTGTGTGTGTGTGTGTGTGTGTCTAAATCTGTTAATACCTATTGCCCTGCATATGGGGTTATGTGAGATACATAGTGGTGTCTTCTCAGAGCTTATAAAAGTTTTAAATCTTTAATACTCCTCTTGTGTACTGCTTAATGACAGTAAACCTGAGCTTATCATTGTGTTGCGGTATAATTGTTTTGGCTATTGTGCACTTTTTGTGTGCACACTTAATACATAATATAATCTAATATAATCACCATTATTTTGGTCAATATTACGATTAGGATTCTTTCACATCACAAATGAATTATTTTGGAGGCCGCATGATATAAAAACAAAAAGTAAAGCTTACTTGAAAAATTTGAGTAAAATGTTGCCTCAAATGAGTTGAGTAAACATAAGTGTCTTTCAAGTACACTGTGAAAAAGAATAAGTAAAGCTTACTTGAAAAATTGGTGGAAACTTGTTGCTTCAATTGAGTTAAGTAAACACAACAACCTCTTTTTAGTTATATTTACCATAACTTGAGAGATGCTAGTTATGTTTACTTAACTTGTTGGAGGCAATGAGTTTCCACCATTTTTTTAAAGTAAGTTTTACTTCTTTTTTACAGTGTTCTGAACTTTCAAAAATGCCATTAAACTGTAAAAAAAATTCTGGCAAACAAATTAAGACGTATAAAAAAAAAATCATTTATCATAACACCTGCAGCTGCCAAGCATCTTTGCAATATGATACAGGGGAAATAATACTGATTTTCTCAATTACATCACTTTTATAGTAGCTGGAAGTCATGATTGAAATTGAAATTGAAATTGAAGTTTGATGACACAGTCCTGTGAGAAGTGCCTACATGCTGGATGCCATTTTGTAAAGTATGTGGTAGCAAATAAAAGATCGACTCCCTGTCTGTTTCTCCCACCAAAGTGGCAAGAAACCTAGGTGTCATGATGGATGACCAACTGACCTTTGCAGATCACGTTGCCTCTGTGGCTCGGTCGTGCCGTTTTTCCCTATTCAACATAAGGAAGATCAGGCCATACCTACCCCAACATGCAACCCAGCTCCTGGTTCAGACCCTGGTTATCTCTCGTCTTGACTACTGCAATGTTCTCCTATCAGGCCTACCAGCCTGTGCGGTGAGACCACTACAGATGATCCAGAATGCAGCTGCACGTCTGGTCTTTAACCAGCCAAAAAGGGCACATGTCACACCTCTGTTCATTGAACTTCACTGGTTGCCCTTGGCTGCTCGCATTAAATTTAAGGCACTAATGGTGGCCTACAGGGTGAATGATGGCTCTGCTCCCATCTACTTGAATACTCTTCTGAAGCCCTATGTCACCCGACAACCGCTACGATCCTCTAAGGATTGTTTTTAGCACGGCCAACACCTTGTGCAGGTCAATCCAGACTCTTCTCATATCTGGTTCCGCGCTGGTGGAATGACCTCCCAAGTGCTACCAGATCAACTGATACCCTCTCCATCTTCAAGAAACTCGTGAAGACTCAGCTCTTCCAAGAATATCTCCTGGCGTAAATTTTGAGAATGCACTTAATAATTTAATTTCTCTACACTGTGTTACACTATTGCACTTTCAACTTAAAATAGTGCAGATTCTATGTTAGCAATATGCACTCCTTGTTAGTTCTTTCATTGTGTTGTAGCTTGAATGTTATCCTCTTTTGTAAGTCGCTTTGGATAAAAGCGTCTGCTAAATACCTAAATGTAATGTAATGTAATGAAACCTATTATTTTTGGCTGTCACAAGCATTAACTATTAGAGTGAATAGATGCAGTACTTGCCCTTTCTCTTATGTCTTCAAGAATTGGTCAGTGTTGCTATAACCACTTTTGTCTCTCAAGCAGGGTTGAATAGATTATCAAGAGCGAAAAACAATGTGGCAGTAAGTTTAAACAGAACTTATTTTACTTACTTATACCTACCAATGTCATGTCCTTATGTGTCAACAATGAAAAGTTAAATATGTGTTTCCATCTCTCTCTCTCTCTCTCTCTCTCTCTCTCTCTGTGTGTGTGTGTGTGTGTGTGTGTGTGTGTGTGTGTGTGTGTGCGTGCGTGTGTGTGTGTGCATGCGTGTGTCAGAGTGCAACTGTGCCCCTTGGAACAAACTGTCTGTCTGAGGTTGACCTAACATATTCCACTGTGGCCTTCAAAAGGGACAGCAACAACCACAGACAAGCCCAGGTTTCTCTAGTTAACACAAACATATTGATGCATAACAGGCTTTTGTTTTTCATGTGATATAAGTACCTTATGCTGCTCTTTCCAAGGGTTCCACATGCAGCCCTGAGCTGATCCACTGCTCTCTGCCCGGTTCTACAGAGGTAAGACCATAATCTCATCTTAAAGGAGATATCTGGAGTAAATCAGCCCATATCCCTGTTCTTTGAGACTGCCGAGTGCTGTCGGTAGGTATAAGTGACAGCATTATACGTATATGTATCCTGAATTTACAAACTGCTAGCTAGCGCTAACTGATGTGACAGAGGAAAACAAAACTTCCTTGCCCACATCAGTGTTGGCTGTGGTTTCACAGTTTGGTCTACATTGTACCAAATTCTGTCTTTCTCATACCTACTGACAGCACTCAGCAACATGAAACAACAGGGCTATGGGTTGATTCACTCAGGATAATTCCTTTGGTAATGTTGTGAATGATTTTGCTCAGTAAACACAAAAGTACTTTAGTACATTAGTAATTTTGTATATAGAGAAACGATCCATGTTAAACCTGAGCTCTGAAATAGAATATCATTCCTCAGGCTGTGGACACTGGTGCTGATGGTACTGTTGTTATCTACAGTGCTATAGCCAGAGGGACATAAGGTCAGTGGATGAAAATAGAAAGAAATGGGAAACTGCTGCCATTTCTCTAATGGATTGCTGTTACTGTCTTGTATTTGTGCCTCACATCCTGTTCCTCTCTCAGGGATGTTATTACTAAATCTGTTCAGCAGAGGGCGATCAAGTCACAGACTCAAAAGAGCCCTAAATAGACAGGCTGCTATACACCACTGTGAGACCCAAGATGTCGGAGGCCATTGAAAACACAGAGGACCCAAAATTATTACTTTGGTTTGGACTTCATTGTGAACTGTTACTGTTACAGTGAATCCCAGAATGCGATATAGAATATTTGTAATAAATGATTACATTATGACACCCTTATGGATATGTTGTCATGTGCCTCAGGGATTAATTTAGAATTTATATTATTCTTGTATACTTTAAATCCCAAATATATTATTGTAATATTTTATGGATTGTTAACATGTCATATGGTGAAGCAAATATTTGTATTGTTCTTCTGCCCACAGTGCACATAGATACTGTACATTATGCTGTTTGTAACAGGAATATATATGTAAATGTGTTTTATCAAGTAGACTTGTTCAATTGCTCTTACATCTGATGTAACACCAAATTCGAATTTTGCATTTGTATTAATAGAGAGATTTTTGACTGTCGACTCCACTCTGAGTGACTGTTGAAAACTAGAACAAAGTATTCAGTTTCAGCACAGGCTACTAAAGTGTCTGTTCATTATTACTGTGCTTGTGCATTTTGCAGCAGATATATTGTCTTCATTTGACATAGTTAAGTGAATTGCAGACCACAGTGAGATCACATTTTGTATCTATAATACGCACACTTTCACAAAATGGTCGCTGACCATACTTGAGAGGCCCATATCTTTGCTTATGTTATAGCTATAATAACAAATTTTGGGGTCAAGGAATCCAATAAAATAGGTTCTAAAACTAAAAAGCAATAATGTTCTCCTTACCGTGACAAATAGAGCATTTACTAAAAAAACGCATGCCAAAAACACAGTCCATTCACAACTTAATAATTTAATAAATAACAACTTCAAGTGTTGAATATGTGTATTATGGATGCAGAGGAACTGAGTAGTGAGACAACAAGTTCAAAGTTTAGTTCACAGTTTAGAAATAGGCAATGCCATGCCCAAAATCTTCTAGTGATGAAGACTAAGATGATTTTCTATTTACATGTCTGCACCACTGCGGGAACATGAGCCATGACATCCACAGAGAGACATGCAAGGCAGCCTCTTCATGCAGCAAGGTGCCTTACAGTCAGTCTTACGCTTGCAAAAGACAAGTTCTGGCAGGTCCTTTGAAATAGTGGTGGTTGTAGTGTAGACAGCAGTTGAAGGAAAGTTTGGGACAGTGTGTATGACAAGTCCCCCTTATCCCTTTCTCACCTGGCTCTCGTGTACATCAGCTGCCCAGTGCTGAGCTTGAGAGAGGCTTGCTGCCAGTGAGGAAACCTGTGTGATGTACACATGCCCCTGGCTGTCGTGCAGCGCATGTCGCCAAGTTTAAATGTGTTTTCCATGCAGTGCAGTGTGCACGACAACTCAACCATCTCCCTCTCTCGCTCGGCTTTTGTGTGCATCCGCTGCCAGGTGCCAAGCTTAAATGCGTTTCACTTACAGTGTGGCCCTGAGCTTGTGAGATGGCTGCTGCAACCTGCTCTGGCTATCGTGAAACACTGCCACCCTCAAATGTGTTTCCCCTGCAGTCCAGTGTGCAAGATCTTCTCCTTCTCACTCGGTTCTCATGTGCACCACTTGCCTGGCTCCAAGCTTGAGAGAGGCTATCGACACAAGTGGGGTGACCTGCAGCATGTTAACATGCCTCTGGCTCTTTTGCACCCTTGCCTCGTGAGTTGTGAGCTCCCAGGATGTTGACCCCATTGTATCTGTCCATACCCTTGGCAGCATTCTCTTGCTCAGGAGCACTGTGCTCAAGAGAGACCTGTAGAATGTGGGAAAACAGCACATGGCCGCGCTTGAATGTGTTTCCCCCTTACAATGTGGTGTCTACCATGACAGAATTCTCTCTTGCCTTCTGGCACACAATATGGTGCTAGTCACGTCCCTATGGAGCTGGTTTTCACACCCGTGCTTCTGGATGTCATGTTGGGTATGTCTCCAAACCTAAACATGTCAAGTCAAGTCAAGTCAAGTCAAGTGTCCCCATGTAATGCAAGTGTTCTTGTGTTTTCTCTCGTGTGCACCAGGATGCCTGTTAGAGAGTGGCTCACTACAGTGGGACCTATAGGACGTATACATGCCTATAGTGCAGTACTCACAACTTTTTCTGCAACTTCCTTCAAAGTTAGATGCGTTCACACCATAGTCACATGAACCTGTTATACCTAACCACGACCATGAAGTGAAGCTATCTGCAGGACATTCACAGGCCTCTGGCTGTCATGCAGTGCACTCTGCTAAGCCTGAGTATGTTTCTCTCACACCATATTTTCCTTGCTCTGACCTTAAGAGAAGTTCTCTGCAAGGGAACCTGTGATATGCATATGACCCTGGCTGTTGTGCAGCACACACTGCCAAGCTTAACTGTGCTTTTCCATAGCATGACCCACATATCCTATTCCCTGTCACTCTACTGAGTGAGGTGTGCGTACACCTCTGTCTTTTGTGTCTGTGGACCCCGTGAGGCTTCTCTCTGGGCAGACCTCTTGACTGGGTACCTCAGTCTCCTTGCGGCTCACATCTACCTAAAAGGTTTGCTCCTTGTGTTTAACACTGCCATGCACCATGATTGGCCCAGTCGCCACCCATGTTTTTTGCTACAGTCTGGAGGTATAATCACTGGTGTGGCCCTTTTCCACTAGTAGTGCCTCTCGCCAGCTGTGGCAGAACTTTGGAGAGGCCCATCGACAAATGTGCCAGGTGCAGGTGATACACTCCTCAGGAGCTCATGTGTGGGGTTCTAGATGTACAGCACTACAGCTGTTTCCTAACTGCCTTGCTAGAGTGTCTAGGTGGCTTATGGTGTGAACACCTCTGTCCTCTGCTATCCATGGTCCTGGCATGGGCTTTCTTCCAGTTCATTACCTTTAGGGCAACTTATCTGTTCAGGGTCCTGGGCAGACCTCCTGCTGAGGGGAACCCTTCCAACTTTCCACCTCTGATGGAGACAGTCAGTGTCCTGGGTTGTCAAGAGGTGTGCTGTTTTATAGTCCCTTCATCACGTTGTGGCACTAAGCTTTTGTGAGATGGCATTCTGAAGTGACCACATAGGCACGCGTGGATGCCCAGGATATAGGTTGGTTGAAGGTTTTCAGTAAATGAACACCTGAAGATGAGTTAAATGCACACACCTCACTCTATAGAGTAAGGGGGTCCCCTGCAGAGAGCCTCTATTGTTGACAAAATGTAAGTTGCTTTGGATAAAAGCATCTGCTAAATGCGTAAATGTAAATGTAAAAGTATCCACAACAGTTGTTAATGTTACAGGACTGCTTGTCTGGATCAGAGTTCCCCACCGATATGCTCCTGGTCTCTGCCATACAGTTGGATGTCTCAGCAGAAATCCGCCTTCTCTGTAACAAAATGTCGAGTCACATACCATTATGTTCGTGCCTGAAATTCATGTAAATTTTATTTGATCAATATCCTTTCGGCTTATTTTGTTTATTCTTGATAAAATAGGTCTTTTGATTGAACATTGGTATTATGAAGGTGAAACTGATGGTAGGCTATCTTGCCGGCACAAGTTCTAGACATTTCTGACTTTCCCGTCATTGTAGTCAATGATCGTAAAGCATCAAAACTGCAATGTAAACAGAAGTATTAGCTGGATAGCATTGGGCCAGTGGCAGAAATTTCAGTGCAGATTATCACTGAAAAGGTATCTGTCATCCACAGCTGTAGCAAAGCATTTTATTGAGATTAAATGTTGTAGTTAGTTTAAAAGCATGAATGTAAATTTGTAAATAGTTGGTGGACGAATTCTTGCAAAAAGGCGTGTGAAAAGCAAATGAAATAGAAGTTTTCTCTATTAATGAAACTTAGCTTGAATACCAATCATAACTGCATTCTTAAGGACCAGTTTGGCGGTTGAGACATCCACCCATATTTCAGTTTCACAGATTTTGCTGTTTTTTTTTTCGAGAGGAAGTGGTGGACTGCTAAGTGTCGTGGGCCTTTTTTTAGTCCACATAAAATATTGTGTATGCTGAAACATGCAGAAGAATCATCAATGCAGAGACACAGGAAGTTAGACAAAAATGCAGTTCAGCCAGAAACAAGCAGAGAAGATGGACTCTCTAAATGTGCTTTCACTGTTAATGTTACTCCTTTCAGGTAAGTCGGTGTATTTAAGATGGTAAAATTAGGGTTAAATGACAAATTGAGTTATTGAATATATTTTATACAGAGTATGAACTGAGTTTGAATATATTTTATAATGTGATCAGCAGAAACTGGAGGCTATGTAGGCTTAACGACTACAACAAAGTTAACAGTGAAACCAGGGGAGTCTATCACAATCCCATGTATGTATCACTCTACATTCAAACATTACAAGAAGTACTGGTGTTACAGATCTACATTTTACTACAGTAACATCCTAACAATTGCAAATAACACCAAAGGCAAAGTAACAGTGACCGATTACCCTGAATATAATTTTTTTACTGCGACAATGAGAGACCTGCATCCATCCAAAGACTACACCAATTACTGGTGTGCTGTGTCAATGTCTAGCGCATCACCCTATGATGACATGAAGGAGATTTCAATAACGTTTCAATCTGGTAAGGCACATTTCCACAGTGAGGTTAATTTATATTTCAGGCACTTGTTACAAGGCTGCAAAGATTTATAAATAACTCTTGTTCACACACATTTTTCAGATCCCGATTTGTCCGTGCAGAAAAGTAAAGTGTGTGGAGTGGTAGGGGGAAATGTGAGTGTCCTGTGTAACTATAGTTACCAATACAGAGGAAAAAGGAAAAGCTGGTGCCGTTTGAGAGACCAGAGGTGTATTTCAGTGGGGGGGTTAGAGGCACCACACACCCAGGTGAGGGATGACGGGTCTAAAGCTCTGAGTGTTGAGATGGTGGGGGTGAAGGAGACAGACACAGGCTGGTACTGGTGTGCAGTGGGAGACCTGCAGAGACCTGTTTATTTGGACATCACGCAACCAGCTGCAGGTAGGTTCTGGTTGTATGCAGACTACGATATAAACTAGTTTATGTGAATCAAATAGTAAATGAAAGTGAATTAAAGCTTCCCTATTTCATGTATGTTTAGTTTCCAACCCAACCACAGCTAAACAGAACAACCAACATTCTACCACCATTGACATTTAGTAAGTAAACTGAAATATAGAATTATCTACAGAAAATTATTTGGATACAGACCATTTTTTGCAACTTTTCATTTAACTCTCATAGCTCCTCTGAAACACCAAAAGGCACCTCAAAAGAGAGGGATCACAGTAAGATTCTTTTTTTGAAAATTAAAGGATATTTGTATAGCATAATGTTAAATGCATTTTTAAATGAAATGTATAGGAATCGTTCTGTAAATGGTAAAAGTAAGTCCATTTTTTTATCACTTGCAGCTTGGATCACTCACCCAACTGCAGATACCAATAAGGAGGCGTCAGTGTGAGTGCATCATTTCATATCCATCTGATGCATCTAACAGTAAAGACATCATTTCTGAACACTATAAATCAGTTAGGCTGTGTATTTTGAAACTACATTTTACAGCTTATTCCGAAATTGCAAAGATATAGCTTATTAACCTAAATTAATGAAAACTTCTGGATAGTCTATTGTGAGCTTTGCGTGCGTAAATCGGTCATCTAGCCTACTGTTAATTTGCATGGCACGTCTTATAGGCCTATCGGGGAAAGTGCCCTTTCGTAGGCTGCTTGCTGATGTCTCGCACAGAGATGTTAGGAGAGAAGAGGCTCGCAAGCAGGGAGAGCAAACTTTCACTTTCAGCACACAGCACACAAATGGACATGAACTGGATGAATTGGACTTAAGTGCACTGCACTCGGTGTTGATACAGAGGACTGCCGTTGTGTTTTCAAAGGTTATAGATAGGCCTAGGCTATAGACTGCAGCGTCGGAGAACATCAAGAAGACGAAAAGTTAGTGTGAGATAAGGCATGTATAGCGAAGGAGCATGCGAGACGTGACTCTTGCACTGGTCTCACGCTTAATACATTAATTAAGTGCTTTTGAGTAGAACTAGGAGAGCCATGGCAGAATTAAGGGGACTGGGCACCAGTCTCATGGTAATTCAAACCCTGTTTTACGTGCAAATGGTTTACATGCAAACACTTCATATTAAATGATCAAATAATAAAAAGTAGACTATTTAACATGAATAAGATACGAAGTACTAATAACACACAGCCAAACTATTAAGTATAATAATGATTACTTTGCTGTTTATTGTGGTACCTTATTATGGAATGAATCTAGATTTTCTGTGGGGACCAGGTCTGTTACAGTAACTTCTATCAATATACAGCATTGTATAGGTACTTGAACAGCAGCAAGCACGGAAACTTACATAATTGTGACTGCCAATGTTATGACCATAGGCTGGCAATATTACCAACATTCTGCATCTCAAATTATCAGCTGCCATTAACTGAAAGCTGTTTGCTTTTATAGAAAATGCTTTTCCTAAATCCTTTTGAGATGCAATGTAAAGGAAAAGTGTGTGTGTGTGTGTGCGTGCGTGCGTGCGTGCATGCGTGTGTGTGAGTGTGCTTTCACACATGTTCATTTTGTGTTAGGCATGTGCCTGTTCTAATGGGTGTCACTGGCTTGCTGTTGATACTGGTCCCTGTGGTTGGTTTGATACTCTGCAAAGCTGGTGGTAAGTTTCAAGCTCTAACATAGACAACAGTTTCCTGTTGTATGACTTGGTGTGTGTGTGTATGTGTGTGTGTGTGTGTGTGTGTGTGTGTGTGTGTGTGTGTCTAAATCTGTCAATACCTATTGCCCTGCATATGGGGTTATGTGAGATAAATAGTGGTGTCTTCTCAGAGCTTATAAAAGTTTTACATCTTTAATACTCCTCTTGTGTACTGCTTAATGACAGTAAACCTGAGCTTATCATTGTGTTGCCTCAAATGAGTTGAGTAAACATAAGTGTCTTTCAAGTACACTGTGAAACAGAATAAGTAAAGCTTACTTGAAAAATTGGTGGAAACTTGAGTTAAGTAAACACAACAGCCTCTTTTTAGTTATATTTACCATAACTTGAGAGATGCTAGTTATGTTTACTTAACTTGTTGGAGGCAATGAGTTTCCACCATTTTTTTTAAATAAGTTTTACTTCTTTTTCAAAATGCCATTAAACTGTAAATAAAAAAACTCTGGCAAACAAATAAAGACGTGTAAAAAAAATAATTTATCATAATAGCTGCAGCTGCCAAGCATCTTTGCAATATGATACAGGGGAAATAATACTGATTTTCTCAGTTACATCACTTTTATAGTAGCTGGAAGTCATGATTGAAATTGAAACTGAAATTGAAGTGTGATGACACTGAGTCACTGATGAGTCCTGTGAGAAGTGCCTACATGCTGGATGCCATTTTGTAAAGTATGTGGTAGCAAATGAAGCCTATTATTTTTGGCTGTCACAAGCATCAACTATTAGAATGAATAGATGCAGTACTTGCCCTTTCTCTTGTTGGTCAATGTTGCTAGAACCACTTTTGTCTCTCAAGCAGGGTTGAATAGATTATCAAGAGCGAAAAACAATGTGACAGTAAGTTTAAACAGAACTTATTTTACTTCCCTTATACCTACCAATGTCATTTCCTTATGTGTCAACAATGAAAAAGTTAAATATGTGTTTCCCTCTCTCATTCTCTCTCTCTCTCTCTCTCTCTCTCTGTGTGTGTGTGTGTGTGTGTGTGTGTGTGCGTGTGTGTGTGTGTGCATGCGTGTGTCAGAGTGCAACTGTGCCCCTTGGAACAACTCTCTGTCTGAGGTTGACCTAACATATTGCACTGTGGCCTTCAAAAGAGACAGCAACAACCACAGACAAGCCCAGGTTTCTCTAGTTAACACAAACATATTGATGCATAACAGGCTTTTGTTTTTCATGTGATATAAGTACCTTATGCTGCTCTTTCCAAGGGTTCCACAATGCCATGCCCTCAGCTGATCCACTGCTCTCTGCCCGGTTCTACAGAGGTAAGACCATAATCTCAGCATCTTAAAGGAGATGTTTGGAGCCAATCAGACAATGTCCCTGTTCTTTGAGACTGCTGAGTGCTGTTGGTAGGTGTAAGTGACAGCAATTGGTACAACATAGAATTTGCAGACTGCCAGCTAACACTAACTGAAGGGGCAGAGGAAAACAAAACTTCCTTGCCCTCATCAGTTAGTGAGAAAAGATCCATGTTAAACCTGAGTTCTGAAATAGAATATCATTCCTCAGGCTGTGGACACTGGTGCTGATGGTGCTGTTGATGTAGTCTACAGTGCTATAGCCAGAGGGACATAAGGTTAGTGGATGAAAATAGAAAGAAATGGGGAACTGCTGCCATTTCTCTGATGGATTGCTGTTACTGTCTTGTATTTGTGCCTCACATCCTGTTCCTCTCTTAGAGATGTTATTACCAAAACTGTTCAGCAGAGGGCAATCAAGTCACAGACTCAATACAGCCTTAAATAGACAGGCTACACCACTGTGAAACCCAAGATGTCGGAGTCCATTGAAAACAAAGAGGACCCTAAAGAATTACTTTGGTTTGGACATTGTGAACCATTGTTACATTGTATCCCAGAATGCAATATAGGATATTTGTAATAAATGATTACATTATGACACCCTTATGGATATGTTGTCATGTGCCTCAGGGATTACTTTAGAATTTATATTATTCTTGTATACTTTAAATCCCAAATATATTTTTGTAATATTTTATGGATTGTTAACATGTCATATTGGTGAAGCAAATATTTGTATTGTTCTTCTGCCCACAGTGCACATAGATACTGTACATTATGCTGTTTGTAACAGGAATATATACTGTACGTAAATGTGTTTTATCGAGTAGATTTAAGTTCAATTGCTCTCACATCTGATGTAACACCAAATTAGAATTCTGCATTTGTATTAATAAAGAGATTTTTGACTGTCGATTCCACTCTGAGTGACTTGAAAACTAGAACAAAGTATTCAGTTTCAGCACAGGCTACTAAAGTGTCTGTTCATTATTACTGTACTTGTGCATTTTGCAGCAGATATATTGTCTTTATTTGACATAGTTCAGTGAATTGCAGACCAGCAAAAGTGTGACACCACTGTTTGGTGGTTTTTAAAATAGACCAGAAAGATCCGGATATGTCACCTTCATTACCACGTCTGCAGAGGAAGTTGGCAAAGCAGACACGATTGCAACAGGTATCTGCCACTTCATCTCTTGTCACTGGTTTCAATTATTTTTTGATGACATCTTTGGTGATGCTCACAGTGATAGTCAGTTTTTGATTAGTTATTAAATTAATTTAAGGAACAGACTTTCTAAAAAAGTCACAGTCAGATAAACATTTTCACAAAATTTTTAACACAAGCAAACAAAATAGTGCATCATTTCTGTGTTTTCGGTAGCACTCTTTCTACCACATTTTGGAACATTTTATTGAGAGCTACATTTTGCTTAAACTTTGCATCTTTATTGTATTTACCTTACCTTCATAATTACCTCTGCTAAGGTCGTTGTGTTTTCACCGACATCTGTCTGTCTGTCTGTCTGTCTGTGTGCAAAACAGTTTGAAAAGTACTGCACCGATTTGGATGAAATGGTTATTAGGACAAGGAACAGATGATTAAATTTTGGTGGTGATCCGGAACACCTCCTAGATCTTTTTACCATATACTATACATGTGACAAAAGCAAGCATAACAGCAAGATAAGATTGTATCATATTTAAATAGCAAACTAGGTTTGTTTCTGTTTTTGATTCATTCTACTATTACTCTGTGTGCATACAGCTGGGTGACAAGGATCTTACAGTAATGATATTACCTGATTATGTGTTTGCTGTGCTAGAGATATCAAGTAGGCCACTCCACTAAACTCGCCACTACAAACAGCCAGTCTATGTCATAGTTGGTGATAGTCATCATAGTCATAGTCAGTCATAGTCATAGTCAGTCATCGTAGGCCTACCAGCAAAGAGGAAGAGGCTCTGACTGACTTAGCCTTAGGGAGACGGAACAGGAAACGACAGTCATTTAAACAGTCTTGTTCCAGCCAACATGTGTCTTGCTGTGATTCAATTTGAAATTTTTCTTCTCATCCCAGGTAAGAGAATTATTTCTAGTCATTTCATTTCTGTCACATGCACAAGTTGAGTTTCTTTTATACATATATTATATCTTGCTTGATTGTTTTGGAGAAATGAGACCAATAATATATATATAATGACCTTAACAGCCATCAGGATAAATGTAAATTCTTTCCTGATCCAGTCTAAATCTGACTGACCCATCTCTACCTCTGTTAACTCTGCTACTTTTCATGGACTAGGGGCTTATGGTTTGATGACCCTGGGGAGGGTGACTGCAAAACCAGATCAGTCTGTCACCATCCCTTGCATGTACAACAACAGGTATCAACAAAACCGCAAGTTCCTGTGCCATGGGTACCATTGGTGGTCCTGCACAATCATGGCTTACGCTGGTGAAGTAAAGAAGGATGTGAAGGTCACAGACTACCCAGCCCAAAACACTTTCACTGTGACGATGAAGCGCAAGAATTCTGGCCACTTCTGGTGTGCCATAGAGATTGGTAGCATTTGGACCCTGGATGACAAAGCATGCTTTCAGTTATCAGTGACAGAAGGTACAGCAGTCCTATTTAAGACAGAGATCTTGTACACACATGAGAATGTGTATTAATGCAATAAAAACACACAATCAATTTTCATGACAGACTTAAAGTTCAAGGCATTAGGGCTTATGTCAGCTTCTGTGTAATATAATTCTGCCTTTAATATTGCTCTATTTTTCTGTTTGCAGATCCTGATCTGTCTCTAAACAAAAGTCTTTTAGTTGCTGGCGAAGGAGGCAATGTGAGTGTCTTGTGTCGCTATAACAGCATGTTTGGCAACAAAAAGAAGAGCTGGTGCCGTTTTAAAGATCAGAGGTGTATTTCAGTGGGCAGGTCAGAGGCACCTTTCAGCCCACACACCCAGGTGAAGGACGACAGGTCTGGAGCTCTGGGTGTTGAGATGGTGAGGGTAAAGAAGACAGACACAGGCTGGTACTGGTGTGCAGTAGGAGACCTGCAGGTACCTGTTCACCTGCGTGTCACAAATAAAACAGAGGGTAAGAAAAATCCATCAGTCACTCTAGTTTTACTCTATGTAAAGCACAATAAATCACCTCTGTTTATGAAATATGCTATATAAATGAACTAGCTTTGCCTTGATATTTAATGTTCCTCATTTTGGGGTAGAATTATGTTTTAATTATGATTGATATTTCATTATATATTTGGCACCCTTAAATTTAGAATCAACAACAACCACTGATGATGAGAGTAAAGAAGGAGCGCCCCTCCGGCTGTGAGTCTTACACAAATGTCTCTTAAGTGTGTGTCATGCAGCCTACAAACACAGAAATGAGGAAATAATGAATTCTACTTGACTGCCTATATAATTATGTTGTTTAATTAATATGTGGAGATATACAGTGTGTGGAGAATAACAATAGAAAAGCTGGATATTTCTTAGAGATGATTTTAGGGTAAGACTTTATGCTAAATTGTTAGTTTACAGCCCAGCTTACAGAAGTGACTCAACAGTGAAAAAAGGCATATAACATTGCACTAATTATAGCCATTTAGCATGAGAAAAATATATGTTTGTATTCTGCATGACATCATCATTTCAGTCATAAGGCAGATCATATTCCAATTTGCACAGCCTACTGTATGAACCTGCTAGAACCTAGCAAAAATATACAGAGGAACCTTAACCCTGAGGAGCAGGTTACTTACCAAACCTTTAAGAGCCCTTCAACAGAAAACAATTTTGCTGAGAAAAGCCCTCCTCAGAGAGAAGCTCTGTGCAGTATAATCAGCATGCCCTTCTCTTTCACTGACCTGCAATAATATTTTTCTTACACAGGAATGAGGCATTGATCGGTGTCTCTGTGACTTTTGGATTCCTCCTGTTACTCACAATCACTGGAGCAGTAGCATGGAGGGAGTGGAACAAACAATGTTAGCGTTTGCCCTTCTTCAGTCAAAATGAGAGAGAAAGAAAACCTTCTGAGATTTGCATTTTACTGTATTGAAAAATAAGAATAGTGTTACTCTCCAGTTTTGGGCTTTCATTTTCCTTTCCTTTCATTAAAATGATTAAAAGTTCCAAGCTGTGGTTAATTTTCATCGTTCCTCTGTTTCTGTTTCAGGGGTTGGCCTGAAAATGACAGCACAAGAATACCACAGAGTGAGTATTGCAGTAGGATGTAGATTCTGATGAAGAAGTGAAGCTGAAAACTGGTTTGTTTTTTTGTAGGTTTCTGGGAAGTGAATCTTTAAGCAGATGCATTTATACTATCCTTCGTGTTCTTGCTGTGTTCCTTTGTGAAAATTTGCCTCCGTAATTTAGGTTGGAGTATGAGCGGTAGTGAACATTAAAGGAAAGTGCCATCAGTATGAAAAAGAATGAGAAAATGTCATACAACATGCATAGACTGAATAGTGGACCAGCAGCTGAAGTTAACCTAAGTGAGTGAACTTGCCCTCATTGGTTACCTTTAGCTCAGTTCAATATTCAGTCTGTACCAAATTTTCTCATTCTTTTTCCTAACAGCACTTGGTGACATTGAACAACAGGCAAAAGTTGAAAATGGCCCAAATTCTCCTTTATATTGATATGTTCTTAACTGTCTTGTATCTTTATGTTTGCTGACAGACCAGTTCTGAAGTTGAATACAGTTCAGTTTTCTTCAAGAAAAAAGATGGCAAGAGCAGTCCATATCAGGTTGGATATCACATACTCTTATTTGTATACTTGTATTTATTACAAAATGTAATTAATTTAAGCCAGCAGTGATGAAGTTGGCCTCACACAAGTCCTGAGTTTTGGTTAATGAGAGGTGTCTACATCTATATCTAACCCTTGGTATGGATTTACACACGGCTGTGGTTCAGCCATAGGCACACCAGTTGCATTTCAAGACAACATGTACTTTCTATCAGTTGTTTTAATTGTGTTTGTTCATCTTCCACCCCTCCACCTTTAATATTGGTGTCTCCTGTTGCCAAGCAACGCAACATACTCGGAATGAATGGAACTTCAGAGAATGTTTTGGGAGTTTGATTTGATTCTCATTTGTAGCTGTGTGCTTCCACTCTTCTGAGTAAGAGTTTCAACAAGATTTTGTAATATATTTTAAATTAGTTGTTAATTAATTCAGGAAAGTATTTGTAAAGTCAGTCTTGCTCTTCCACACTAAATCAAGAAGGGCTTCTCCTGTTTCCAAAAATTGGAAGCATGATTGTCCAAAATGTATTGGTATAATGAAACATCAAAATTTCCCTCCACTAACCCCCCCAAAATAGACAAAAAACCCAAAACATACCCCTAATGCACAAAGCTAGGTCCATAAAGGCATATTTAAGTGATTTTAGTATGCAAAACATGACTGGTTCACAGAGAACACCATCATATACCTTTAGGAGGAGTTAGAATAGACACTGCAACACGATTTCCTCATCAGTGCCTAAATGTTTTCCATAATGACTGTAGAGAAGTCGTTGTAGAAAAAGAGTTTGGTTCCATAACGCTATAACTACCATTTTAATTAATTTTAAGAAACCAATTTTTTGCATTTGTTTTTCAGGTATATCAGTTAATCCACAGTTGGGTTACTTTTGCTTGAGTTATTTTAGCATAATAAAATCAACACATTTGGAATTTGATCAATATTAAGTGAAATACAGAATTTATGGAAAAATTGATTTATAGTTTTGGAACCAAACTCTTCATTTTTTTCTACCGACCCTCCATAATCTTGGAAAGCTTTCTCAGATGAGAGAAAGCTGTCATAGATACAAAAGGGGAACAATTTCATATGAATACCTATGGGTTTAAAATGTATCAGGAATGTCACTAAAATTTGCTAAGGGTGTGTCAGAAAATATTTGTCCATAGTGCATGTCAATGTTTTTTTCACAGCCCTGCAGATCTCCAGCAGAAGATGATTGCACAACCTACAGCTCTGTTGTGAACATCTGAACTGAGTAAGAGTTCTTGTGCTCACAATAAATGTATTCAATACTTTTGCTTTCTGTGTGAATTGAAACTCTGGGGGTTCAAAATACTGGAGGTTTAGAATCATTTCACAAACTTTTGTGCACAATAAGTCCAAGTGAAATGAGTTTGTTTTGAGTTTGTGTCTGTCTCCTGGTAAGGTTTTACACTGAATTTGTTTGAGGCAAAGAAAAATGTAAGAATAGAAAGCCTGACAAACAGAGAGATAGAGGTTTGGCAAACAGCAGGTTAACAGCATGTGTGACTATTTAGATTGGAGTTCTCCACTGCAAATTCCCTCTCCACTCCATCCCATCTTTATATTTGCTCTAATCCACATCTAAGGTCAAAGCCATGTACACAAAAATTCTAAGCGTGTGTGGTAGATGTTTTGTTGTTAAAACTTGTGCGGAATAAAGATAGAATCTAGGAGCTAAAGGTGGGAATGTGTTGTCCCACCCATTCACTTACACACTCACACACACTCACACACACACACACGCACAGAAACACACACAAGCAAACACTCACACAAACAAATACTCACACTCACACTCTCTCTGTCTCTCTCTCTCTCACACACACACACACACTCACACATCTTTGTCTACATAAATATTGCCCACTGGTATAGCTGCAGCAAGCCTAGATCATTTCAGTCAAATTGGAGAAATAGATTCACTGCTCCCCACAGACTCAGGAACTACACAACTGTGGAGAGAAATGGAAACAAAAGAAACTGAAATGAAAGTGGATGACCGCATGTTTGCATCAGTCTGGTCTGCTAGGCGTACTGATCAGTCAGTGCCAAATAGAAAACGCTGGCGCGCACAAATGTCAGCGATACTTTCATTACATTCAGCCAGTGCTCAGGTATCTTTGATAGCATTCTCCTTATGCTAGACTCTATCTCTGGACTCTGTCTATACCTGAGAGGACACTTCAGATACACACATTCACTGACACACAGCAGGCTTCTCTGCAAATTATTAAATAATTTTTTTCTATGTGATGTGAGATTGAATGGTACTTGTCTAGCATAATAACTAAGAGTGAGAGAGAAAGATGAGAAGCAAGATGAGGAAAGATAGTGAGGCATTAAAATTCATTGGCTTTGTGAGTATTTTACATCTGTGTACTATGAAATAATTTAAATGAAAGATTAGTATATCTATTCATATAGAAACTAATTAATGTGTATATTTTGCAAGTAGCCTTGACTATCAGACATTATCCTTTAGACAACTCAAAGTAAGAATGACTCATTTAACAGTAGTAAAAGCAGTAAACAGTAGTAAACTTTGTTTCAAGTAAGCTTTACTGGATGATGTGAAGTAAACATTACTAGTGGGTTTTAAGTAACCTGTACATTCAAGTCTTAATTAGGGCCTACTTTCTGGTAGGTAAAAATTACTTATAGATGTAAAGTAAACATAACTTGAAAGAGAATAGTTACATTAGGCTACTTAACTCATTTGAGGCAATGAGTTTCCACGGATTTTAAGTAAGTACTTATTACTTATAGGTACTTATTACTTAGTACTTATTCTTTTTAACAGTGTACAGTTATGTCATATTTCTAGACGTTATTGTTAGGTGTCAGGAGGATTTGTCATTTGTCAGGTGTCTGTACCCACTGAAAGGTGAAAACTGTAGAAAACTGTAGAAAATGCCACGATCATAACACATGAAAATATTGAAGAAGAAAAAAGGTTGCTACATAAATATGCAACAGCATAAATATGGTGTTTTTAGAGATGTTGACTGGGAGCAAATAATCACACTGACATGAAAAATGTATGCAAAGAATGTAATAATACAATTCTGTTCCGCTTATGATATCAAATTTTACATTCTAATAAAAGGCTATACAATTCTGGTAATCTTTCTTTGCACAGTATGTGCACAGAGAAAAAGCGAGTGAGAGAAAGACGGAGAGAGAGAGAGAGAGAGAGATGCATTTCTGCTGCTATTGTTCTCATGGGGGACCTGCTCAGATTACCCATTTCACTGCACCAACAATGACAACAGAAACCCTGGAGTCCAATCCACCCACTACAAACCCCTCTGTCTCTGTGGCTGGGTGGCATCCAGCCTCTCCATTGTTCACTCACATGTGCACACACAATACAGACCCAAATGAGGAGACTGCTCGTTCTATGGATGAGTTCAACCGGTTTGCCTGTTTCTGTTGTTTTAGCCTTATTTTTTTAGCCTTAGTTTGTAGAGCACAATCAAGTTTGCTCTTCGGTGTGATTTATTGATAGCCCTTATTAATTAGTTGTATTGTCTCCAAGCATTTTGCAGAGCCTAAGGCTTAGACCGGCCAAAAAAAGGAAGATGGGGGGAGTGAAGATGTGGCAAAGAAGGAATTCTAGGCTAGCCAATAAGAACTAAGGGAAGGAACGTGGGCCCACTGTTTGCATGCATGATGTATCAGGCACTAGTATCAAACCACCTCTGAGCGCACACACACGTTCACACTCACTCACGCACACACACACCACAGACACACACACACACACACACACATACATCCACACACCAACATATGCACATACAGAGACACAATCCTATGTGAATTAATGTGCATTTTATTAGGATAAAATAGAGGAGGGACAACTGCCAGACACAGACAAGTGAGTAGTTTCAACATAAATGAATTAACGAAAACAAAAAGAGAAAATATAACACCAAATGGAGCACTGAAATGTTGAAATGCTTATACAGCTCGCCCTGAAGTGACCTAGCACTCGTTTCTATTTTACGTTCTTTGTTGTGTTGTTATTCAACTGAGCACAGCGCTGATGAGCGTGCAAAACAGAATATGAGAAAATGTTTGTCCTCACAAAGCAACAGAAAAGAGTTTTTTTTTTTTTAAAAATTGGCTACAGCTACAACCTTTACATAATGCTGGCTCACGGAGATGACAGGGAGATACAGGGAGACATATCTGAGCTTCGGTCAACACAGCCATTACTCACAGTGCTTTTTGGACATCAAGAGAACGAGAAGGAGGAGAGACGATGCACTCTGAAGATAACGCACACACGCACACACACACACACACACACACACGCTCACACACACACTTATAATGTGTGTCTGTTGCTTTCAATCCCTTTCTACATTTTATCTCTCTCTGAGACACACACATACGCGTGCACACATACGCGCGCATACATACACACAAACACACACGCACACGCACACTTTGAAATGTGTGGTTAAAATTGTAATATTCATCGAAGAGATCATTAATCATTAACAACGACCAAAAATAAAAACATCTCCTATAGTTGGAGTAAGAAAGTACGCCACTGGAAAATAAAAGATCACACAGCTGTCAGAGATGATGATGTCTCAATCGGCTTCATCCTGTCTGTCGGCATTCACAACTTGACTCTGATGCGCATTCGCCTTTGAAAAATCAAACCACATTAAATCCCACCCTCCCTTTGACATTCCTCCAGAAATGCATTCATGTTTTCAACAGTCTTCAGTAAAAGCTTTGGCTTTCGACCTGACAATCTTTTGGTTACATAGTGCCCTTCAACAGTCAGTTCTGTTCATCAGCCAGTCCAGACTGAGGTATCTGCTGGTCCAACCACATGACGAAGGGGTTGGGGAGACATGAGAGAAAAGCAGTGCTGATAGTTTAATGTCAGCTTTGACTGTGGTCATTAGGACTGGTTCATTCTTGAGCTTTTATTGTGTTACTTCCAGGGGCTTTTCCCTTTCTCTCTCTCTCGGTCTCTCTCTCCACACACACACACACATGTGCACACATAGGCACACGCACAGCCACACACACACACACACACACACACACACACACACACACAGTCACATTTTCCCTCTCTCTGTCTCTCTCAGACGAACACATATACTCTGCACACACACACACACACACACACACACACACACTCAGAGCGAGTAAGCGAATACACACACACACACACACGTATACACACACACACACAGCCCCCTCAGCAGTGGATCTCATAGGCGATCTGTGTGTCAAAAAGCAGACTCTGATTAATGAAAAGCCCCTCAGGATCTGGCGGCGGACCCTCTCCCCCCTCTGCCGGGGCCCTGCGGGGCCCGGGGCCACCCACGCCCCCCACCGCCACCCCTCGAGTGAGCGTGCTGCCACCACCTCCCATAACACCAGAGCCCTGTGAGAGCGCATCAGCTGGCGACAGTGGTGGGGACAGCGGGCCCTGCTGGCCACAGGCGGTGGTGGGCACGGGCACGGGCACGGGCACGGGCACGGGCGCTGGTGGAAGCACGGGCTTGGCGCGGTTGAGCACGTACATCTCGTGGCCGCGCTCATCACGGTACTCCTCCAGCTGCGCGAAGGTGGTGGGCCCGTCCGAGTAATCGTTGACGTAGAGGATGCTCTCCTCCTTGCTGGCGCCGTAGCCTCCGTAACCATAGCCGCCGCCGCAGCCTCCGCCCTCCTCCTTTACGCGCTGTCGGTGGCGGCTGTAGATCATGAAGAGCAGCAGCAAAGCGGTGAGCGCCAGCAGTGAGATGCCCACGGCGATGGCCGTCTGCGTGGCCGGGCCCAGCGCGTTGAAGTCCATGCTCTCCAGCTCATAGAGCGGCTCCTGGCTCACGTCAACCGAGGACGGGTGGTAGGAGGAGGAGGAGGAGGAAGAGGAAGAGGAGGAGTGGAGCCGGGGCCAGATGGCAGACGGGGAGGACGAGGAGGACATGTTGACGGAGAGGTGAAAGGTGACGCGAGCCACGCCGCCAGGGTTCCAGGCCTCGCACTCGTAGCGGCCGGCGTGGGCCACTGTCACATTGCTAAGGAAGAGCATGCCACTGCCGGTGTCTGGGTCAAACCTTTCGCCATCAACGCTGGCGACCCCGCCGTCCTCCGCCCTGCGTGTTGTGCCCTGGCCACCTGACGAGCCCTTACCCCCCGGCCTGGCGGTCACCACCCTTCCCCCGGCTCTGCCGTCACCCTCGACACCCACCTCCTGCACCAGGCCGCGGGGGGACAGTTGGGCCTTGCCGTGGGACGCCTTCCTCCAGGTGACCTGGGGCTGGGGGTAACCGGAGGCCTGGCAGGAAACGCGCAGGCTCTCACCCAGGCGCACCGTCAGGTGGCTTGGCTCCAGCTGCACCACGGGCGGGATGCACACCAGGCTGTTGGCCGGCACCTCCACCAGGCTGAGGTGCGAGAGGCGCGGCGGCTCTGAGCACAGGAGACGGCGCTCGGCCGAGCTCAGCAACCGCTGGCCCTCCTCGTTGATCCAGCTGCGCAGCCAGTGCAGCGCACAGTCACAGCGCCATGGGTTATCTGAGGGAAGGACAGAAGGAAAGAAAGCAAGAGAGAAAGAAAGAAAGAGAAATTATTAAGGGAGACAGAGAGAGAGAGAGAGAAAGTGAGAGGGAGAAAAGAGTTCCATCAGTTTAGCACACATCCCTTTTTTGCACTCTGGGCACATAAAACCTTGCAGTAAAATCTTTCGCAGTTATTAGTGCATTCAGTTGCAAATGCTGCATGAAAACATCCATTCCCTCCACATAAAGTGTACATCCCCCACATCAAATATTCTGCACACAGCACTGCTCTCTCTCACAGTCTAAATAAGATGAGCAAAGAGACAGAAAAGGTGTGAGAAAACAGGACAAGATGGGTGAAAATAGAGGGAAGAGGCAGAGAGGATGAAATGAAGACAGATTGTTGGCAGGGAGAGTGTGTTTAAGATCGACAGACGATAGACAGAAAGATAGGAGCTGAGGAGCGACAGTGAAGGAGAAGAGGAGGAAGACAGAGAGATGGAGGTGGAAGGGGGGATTAGAGAGAGGCTAAATGAAGCGGGCCAGGGCGAGAGAGGGAGAGGGGGCATCAGGGGACAGCCAAAAATAATGGGGAGGAATGGAGGGAGAAAAGAGCGCAAACACTCTCTACAGGCCATCCATCACGCTGACACGCCTTGTTAGCTTCAGAGCTGACTCGCACTCACTCCCTCTTTCACCCCCTCTCTCTCTATAGATCTATCTATCCATCTATCTATCTCCCCTGCTTTTCCCTGTCCACCTGCAAATCTTTACTAGCTCCTCTGTGGCCAACTTCATATCCTGAGTTTCAATCTCTACACTATTCTACAATATACTATTTTCACCCCCCTCCCCCTCCTCCCCCTCCACACACACACACACACACACATTTTTTCCAAACATCTGATGTCCAATTCTCTTATCACTGATTAATTTCAGTTTAGTTTCATTCAATTTAAAGACAAAACAATTGGATTTAGTTGGACTAAATTTGCTTTATTGGCTGGATAGTATAGGTGGGTATTTGCATTCCCTCCAACAAAAAACCTCAAATGACCCATATAATTGTGATTCAGTTCCTTCCCCACTGCACCTCGCTCATAGTCTTTTGACTCAATGACTGTCTGTCTCTTCCTTCTCTCTCTGACTCATCTGTAATTTGCTGCACCTGTAGACTAACAGTCTGTATGCTAGTCTGATTAGTCTGATTGGTCCTCCATCCCTGCCTTTTCTCCCTGTCTTATCTCTTTTCATCTTCTCATCTCTCCAACTACCACTCTCTCCCTCTCCTTCTGGCATCCCTCCTTTGTACTCTCTCTGACTCACCTGTGACCCGCAGCACCTGTAGACTGACCAGTGGTCTGAGGGTAGCGGGTCCGAGGGTGCGCAGGTTGTTCCTGCTCAGGTCCAGCAGAGCCAGAGAGGACAGGCCCACCAGCGCCTGCTCCCCCAGCATCTCCACACTGTTCTCCTGCAGGTGCAGCTCTTGCAGACGCTATACACATACAGGCAGAGGGGGAGAGAAACCATGGAAACAACATCAGCACCACCATCAGTACGTAAGAATGGAGGTAAATGGAGATGTAATCATTTGCACATCATTTCCATGCAAAATGGTTCATAATTGAGGTATGAGCGAATCCAGCATTAAACACAAAGAGCAGAATGCAGTTGTCTATAGCTCACCTGGCTCCAATCATGAATAATCAAAATGTGTTCTTTCAAATCATCCAAGATGCTCCTTACTCATGCAAAGTGCTGCACTTGCTGTTTGACATTGACACCATAGAATCTATATAGAATATATCTATACATCTATACCACATATGTATGAAGAATTCTCAGTTTACCAATGCAAAAAAGAAAAAATAATAATACAAAGCAAAGATTCTAGAGCGCTACGCACTGATCTATCTTGCTCTGCTCTAGAATCTTTGATACAAAGTATAATATATTACTGCTGGCCATTTTATAATAAAATAAATAATCCATTGTTTGTCCCATTTACAATAGCAGTGATATTTCAAACAAAACTCGTTAAGCCCTGAATCTCAACCAGATACAGTAAATAGGCCTACAGTAAATAACAGATTGTCAATTTGCATAGAGGTAAACATTTACATAATGTAACTACACCACCCCCTGTTGGCACTGTGTAGTTTAGTTCAAAGCACATCACTTTATCCCTTTTGTTTAATCTTAACATTAAATTCACTACAATCATAATTAGGCCTATAATGTCAAGTTCTAATACAATTGATAACAAGTACCTGTAGCCCTCGAAAGGTGTAGTCCTGCAGGCGCGTGATCTGGTTGCTGGCCAGGTACAAGATGCGTAGGTGGTCCAGGCCGCGGAACACGTCAGCGCTGATTAGGTGGATGCGGTTGCCGTTGAGAGCCAACTCCAGCAGCTGGCCTTGGTTCTGGAAGGCGCCGGGCTCCAGGGCTGAAATGCTGTTGTTCTGCAGGTAGAGGTAGTGCAGCTCCACCAGGCTAGCCAGGTCCTGTAGCCGTATCTGCCCCACTGTGTTGTCCTGCAGGAAGATGGTCTGAGAAAAGGGAAAGACAGATAAATACATAGATGGAGGGAAAAGAAAAACAGAGAAGAGAGAAAGAGAGAGAGGGAGTAGAGAGAGAGAGAGAGACAGAGAGAGAGAGAGAGAGAGAAAGAGAGAGATTCTTCCTGAGTTGAAAAGATTACCACACAGAAAAACAGTTTTTAATATTACATTCAAGGTGGGTGTGAAAACTCACCTTGAATGTAATATTAAAAACTGTTTTTTGCCAAAGCAAACTCTATCCAAACATGTATGGTCTACTCTCTCTCTCTCTTTCTCTCCCTCTCTATAGCTGAAAAGGATTGTTTAACTCATTTTTTTTTTACTTTTTCTGTGCTTGTCTGACTGCAAAAGGCAGGAAGAGCTGCAGAGAACACGGAGACAGAACGGTTCCAAAAGGAGGTCTACACAAGACCTCTTGTAAACTGTATAAAATTGAAAACCTTGTCTTTGTCAAGTTGCCAGTGTATCAGATTAATCTATAGATTTAAGATGTTCTTGACTCTGAGAAACACTATTGAATAAAATATCATTTGTTTTTCTGTCCTCAATTTTTTATGAGAGTAAAAAAAAAAAAATATTGCAACTGCAAACTTATGTCAGAAAGTCTCAGAAACTGTTAACATCAAGCTGGAAAAAAAAAATATTGTCCCCAAAAATTTTCTTTCCTGCTAATGCACGGTCACATAAGGTAAATTCACTTACTTGTTTGTTATCTGGGAAAAACAGTCCACCCAAACCAAACAGAAATAACATCTTGAATTTTATTTTGAGCCAACCCATTCCAAAAAAGAAAGAAAGAAAGAAAGAAAGATATGAAAAAACAGTATCTGCAATCCACAAAAAGAACGAATCGATAAAATAAACCTCTCCTCCAGAGTATCACACACAAACTGCTCCTGCCGCCTCAGGGCTAAGAGAGACAGGCCTAAGCACCAAAAACAGATCAATCGACCCAGTTCTGGACCATGAGCAGTGTAACACGTTCTTTTTCTTTGGGGCTAGAAAACTGATGAGGCATTTGCTATCAGCTTGTGTGTAATTCTGTTGCAGGCCCCGCAAGGTTTCAATTACATTGTGTAGACACAACTTAATTGCCGCTGCGATCACAGTGGCTATTTGGAAAGTAATGAAGAGTTGGCCGGGCTGGACGTTAAGCATGTGAGCACTGTATGGTGGAGGTTGTGAAGGTTAATGGCACAATTTATGCAGTTCGCTCACTCTCTTATGAATATTCAAAGGATGCAGCAAGACATGGGTGACCCTCGCGTGTACATAGTAAGCTACACTATACTGAGCTCTGCACAACACTGTTGCTGGACCCGCAATTGATCAACATCCTCTGCCAAAGCTGCCAAACGTTCCCAGTTACCTCTCTCATCGGTACGAGAAGGGCTGCACACATCGTCACATTGCAATCGCCCCCTCTAGCTGAACACGGACTATTTGTTTGTCATTAGTGTAACAAGGGTGGATTCATTTACAGGCTGTGTGTGTGAAACGTGGTACTGAATTACATCTCATGACACAGATTCAACAGGAAAGAGCTATGGGGACATCACTGCAGCAGAGTTTTTTTTATATTTTATGAGGTAATTAGCACCATGAATGGAACCCTTAATATGAGAATTATGAGAATCTTTTAACTTTATCGCCAGTATTTATGCTAAAATAAAGCCAACAAGCTATTTCAAAAACACTGACAAACCATTAAATAACAGTTACATGGGCCTAAGTACCACTTTTTCATGACTAAATCCCTAACGCTTTACATGACCAAATCCCTAACGCTTTACATGACTAAATCCCTAACGCTTTACATGACTAAATCCTTAACACTGAATCGAAGCTTCACTGTTAGCTGTTAACACACAACGAATGGACCACAAATGTTCCATATAACAAAATAAAGCAGAGGCTAAACATCTTATTCTTCAACAGTAGCTCACTCGTATAACTTATCACATGCTCTGGTCTGATTGGTGAGAGTGGTGGTAAGCTGACAGCTGGTTGGCTCTGAAGGGCTTTGACTGGCAACGCCTCTGACCTGTGTGGAGGGGGGGATGCCTTGCGGTATGTCCTTCAGGCCGATGGAGCCGCACTCCACTGTCAGGCTGTAGCAGCGGCAGCCGCGGGGGCAGCCGAGGGAGGGCGTGGGCACCAGTGGAAGGAGAAGGAGGAAGAGGCGGAGGCAGAGAAGAGCGATGGGAGGGAGCGCAGGGAGGTGTCCTGTGCCGGTGGGGCGCACGGAAAGCCTCTGGGTGGCCATCTCCCCCTGTAGACAAACACAACAGACAAACAAACGCATGAAGGTGATTGCTTGTGTATAGGCCAGGAGAGAAGGAGAGGCAGCTAAGAGAGGGGAAAGAGAAAGAGAGACTGAGAGAGTGACAGAGAGAGAGAAAGAGAGAGAGAGAGAGAAAGAGAGAGAGAGTGACAGAGAGAGAGGAAGAGAGAGAGAGAGAAAAAGAAAGAGAGAGAGTTAATGCAAATAGTGAGAAGAATAAAAACTGAACATGTATCTGTTTTAACAGCATGTATAATGCAGGAGAAATACACTTAAGTGAGTTGGAAAATTAAATATCATAGTTGAGCAACAGAGAGGAGCTAGGCATCTATGAAGAATAATAACATGAGCAGGAAAAGAACAACAAAAAAAGAATAGCACACACACACACACACACACACACACACACACACACAAGTCCTAGTGGATGCTGCCTCTGCCATCTCACAGCCTCCAGAACTGTGTTTCAAGTGGGATCCTCTATTCTTTCTGCTGGGTTTCAAATAATTAAAGACATATCAGGAGACACGTGCCTCAAGGCTGCTCTTTCTCGGTCTCTCTCAGTCGCTCTTGTACAGCACAGAAAGGGAATAAGCCATGATGCAGGGTCCTAATAAACCACTGCTCTTGTTCCAAAGCCCAGTTCTACTCCACATGGCTTCAGCAAGCCTCCTGAGGACACATCAGCTGATGTGTGATAGTAAGATCAAAAACTATGCTTTTCTATTATTATTTTTTATTATTTTACACACACACACACACACACACACACACACACGCACACGCGCGCACGCACACACACACGCACACACACACATACACACGTGCGCATGCACAGAGACACCTCCCTATGGTAAATAAGCTGAGAGGGAAGTTCAGATTTTAATGCTGACAGTACCCAGCATATTCCTAAGTACTTGTGAACTGTCACAAGCTTTTGAAAGAGGGAGAGAGTGAGAGATGGTGTGTGTGTGTGTGTGTGTGTGTGTGTGTGTGTGTGTGTGTGTGTGTGTGTGCGTGTGTGCGCGTGGGAGAGAAAAACATAAGCCATACATTTAATAATTCCAATAAAAATTCAATTTTATGCTTTTGAGGAAATTTCACATTCCATTTGAATCTACTTCTGACAAATCTCTTAATTAGCCCCTTTTTTAATGCAACACACAATACTGGGAAGAGTGCCATGCACACACCATCACTTTGCATTGAGTAAATTTATAGAGCAAATGACAGCAATTAAACTGCCATGTGAACTCATAACACAAATGTCAAGACAGGTGAGTGAGTACAAATACTTTGAAGACCACAAAATCAATTAAATCACATCATAAAGACACCCGAACTCTCATCTCCTCAGCGCGTTATTGAATAATGAGACGTGAACATGATTTGAATATTTCATGCTCACTGCTTAATTTAGTGTGTATTTGTGAAGATAGAGCAAGTAGATTAATGAAACGTGACCTACATAAACCAGTTCATCAGCTTAAAGCACGGGGAAACCAACAGAAGGCTAGTGGAAAACCATCGAGCGGCAACACATTTCTATGCAAGATGTACAGCCTCCACTGCCCCATACGAGAAACGGGGGGGGGGGGGGGGGGGTCCAAAAAGAAAGGATAGGATGAAGAAAAATGTTCAATGTTCTCTTTTTGTGGTAGAGGCCACTGAGAGCTACCAGCGGAAGGTTGGATGAATTTTGAATGAGGTTTGGTTTTCACCTTGCCTTTCCCCCATGCTACGTGGATAGCCTTGGAAATGTCAACACTTGGGAAATGTGGTGTGTGTTATGGTGTGGTTGTGTTGAGGGTGATGGGTTATTTATTTAAAAGCAGTTCTGTACCCCTGTTTAGTTGTCGATGTAGTTGCAGTGTGTGTGTGTGTATTTTTTTTTCCTTTTCTCTCTTGGCATTTGATGCTCTGTTGCTTACATCGTTTGACAAAATGCTACAGACGTTTGGAGCAGTTGCAGAGTGTAAACATCCTCCCTGACAGAGAAACTAGAGGAATGATTCACTGCACGGAGGGTGACAAGAGGTTGTGTAAGTCTGAGTGTGTGCGAGCTGTGTCGGAGTGTGCGTTTTTATGTGTATGCCTGTGCGTGTGTGTGTCAGTGCATGCTTGGGTGTAAGGGTCTGGGTGTGTAAGTCTGCGTGAATAAGAGTGTGTCTGTGTGTGTGTGTGTGTGTGTGTGTGTGTGTGTATGTTTAAGGGAGAAAGAAATAGGAGAAGCGTATGCAGTACCAGATGGCAGCAACACCTCGCATAAGTGATTTAAATTCCTCCCAAACATTCAAACCAAAGAAACTGTTAGACTCGCTGTCGCATTACAACTTTAAAGCACCCAGTCTCAAAATCAATTTCACTGCCACAAGCATGCCACATACACAAACAAACAAACAAAGGCAAACAGTGCAACTCCTTCCATAAAAATCTACCCTGAAAGAGAAATTCATTGATCAGCTTGGACAGCTGTTCTGATGTTGAGGGTCAGTGATAAAAACCCAATCCACATTGTGTAACTGAAATAAAGAGGCATGAAATGAGTTTTCATTGAGTCACAGGTTAAAGGCTTTGCAAGCCCTCTCTCTCTCCCTCTTTCTCTCTCACACACTCTCAGTCTCTCTCCCTCCAATGTTTCCCCATACCGTTGAAATGCTTCCTGAAACAATGCTGACTGTCCCCTGAAGGCTCCAGACTAATTAGAATTTAGAATGCAGCGTCGTCCTTTTCACTGGCAGCCAAGAGTACCCAAAGGCTGAAGGAGGCTTCCCACTCAACAAGCTACTCGCTTACTCCTTGTCTGCCTCCATTTTGTCGGGTGTTTTGAAGCAGTTTGATAAGGTGTGAATTTGACATTAGTGGTGTGAGACCACAGACGCGCTCACACACACACACACACACACACACACACACACTGTCTCTCTCTCTCTTTCTCTCACTCGTTTTCTCTGCAGAGCCCAGTAATCCCCTCAGTAAACTGGCTGATCTGAGTCATCAGAGGCAGGTTACAGTAATGCACAAGCTCAACAGTTTATAATCTTATCTTAAAATATGGAATTTGGAGATGAAACAGCTTCATAAAAACAGCATCACATCATATCTGGCTTTTGGACTCTGGCGTACATTTTTATTTTATTTTATATATTTTTTCTGTCACTCAACTAAATAGCTCCTGACTACAGTGACACTACCTGCCAAAGCTAGTTTATTGTCAGAGCAAAAAAAAAAAAAAAAATCATGCACTAGGCCATGGCTCATGGAAAATCCTTTTAGTATATTACCTATTCTCAAATCCCATCAACTGACATCCAAGGAACATCCGCAGCAGAATGAAATTGCCTGCTGAAAGACGTACAGCCAGTAATATTTTTGCTAAGCTGTCTTCCAAGGCCTTTGCCAGCAGCACCTGACGACATCAGAGGTGCCTGTTTTTACCCTTTTATGATGCCCTGATTGCTCTTGTGTGTCTTAGTGCTCCACATGATTCATAAATGCAGGCAGAGGCAAACTCAGTGACAGTCACATTGTGTCGTTGCCTGTGCGGTGTAGGTGAATTAGGGTTTGCACAGTAGGAGCAAGGTTAGGGCATGCATGCAGAGAGTGAAGGCATAAAGCGAACAGGCTGGCAGTACAGGGAAAAAAAGAAAAAAGATGGAGTGATTGAGTGTGAGTGATGCTGAATATGTGCCCTGTGGTCAAGTTAGGCCATGCCTTGCATGTTGTCATGGAAACACTAGAAGGAAGTAGAGTCCTGATGTGCAAGGGTGAGGCCTGCAGCCACAGTAGACAGTTGCATGGAAAAAAGAGGGAGAATGAGTATATTAAAAGATTGAAAGAGAGACAGACAGAGAGAGAGAAGAAGAAGAGAACCCTACAGCTATTACTGAAGCAATGTGAGGCACCCAAGGGTAATAATCTCTGCTTCACTGCCATCCCCTCTGTGCTTTTTGTCCGTTCTGTAACTCACCCTTTCTATTGTTTCCCTCCCGCCAAGTTGCCTCTACATTTAAAAACAATAATAAAAAAAAACAACTACAGTGATGGCAACTGTTTGGTCGGAAACAAACAAACAAACAAAAAAAAAAAAACAGCGGTTTCTGCATTTTAATGAGACAACCCTCTACACTTCAGCAGGCATTGTGTGTTTGTGTGTGTGCATGTGGGTAAATGTGCATTTCCATTATGCATATATGTATGTGAATATTTGACTGTTTGCATAACAGTGTCACCTATGAGGGAGTGTGTGTGTGTGTTTACATTAAATCTGAGGGAATCAAATTCCATTTGTGTGTTTTTCCATGAATTGTATGCACATGTGCATATGCATTCCAATCCTGCAGATATCAAGTAATGAAATTCTCTCTCTCTTTCTCTCTCTCTCTCTCTCTCTCTCTCTCTCTCTCTCTCTCTCTCTCTCTCAGTATTGGTCTCATCCTCTGCTAACTAGAGGACACAGAGGAGAGAAACCAGAGTGGCCTTTCCTTACAAACTCCAATTAGTGGAGGCCTTCTTCCTTGCATCTCTCTGGGGCCTGAAGAGGAAGTAGTCAAGCACAACCACTCCTTCACCACAGCTTCCCTCAATACTGTGACCAATACTGATCAATACTGTAACCTGTAGCACATCCAATCCGCCACACCTGAATCCGACAGTAGCCAGGCACACCTTTGTGAATTTGTGTCCATTGTACGGATGATGGACCAGCCACAGTGGTTGCTACACGGTGTGTTGAAAATCGATCGCCTTGTTTTTCCATCACGGCCTTGTCAGACTGTGGTTTGCACCCATTGATTGAGACAGCACGAGGACGCACAGGGACGGCTTAAGCGTGTGTGTGTGTGTGTGTGGGGGGGGGGGGGGTCAGGCAGACTAAAGAGACTAGCAGACCAAACTGATGTGACATTGGAAGGGAACCTAATTAGTTGCAGAGCAATCCTCCTCAAAGCAACCATATTCAGAGCCCTCCAGAGTTATTGGCACCCCTGATAAAGGTGGCTAAAAAGACCTGTAAAGCCCATTTTGTAAAAATACAACCACCATGAGAAGCAAATGTATTTAGAACAATGCATTTTAAAGAAATGCATAATTTTGTACAAAAGATGTGTGCCACGATTATTGGCACCCCTGCATTTTGTATATTGTAAAGCTACCCTTTGTCAATAACGCAAGTCTGAGCCATTTCCTTTGACACGCCACAAAATAGGAGAGCTCGATAAATGGATCTGAGACCCTTCCTTTTCACAGAATGTATCCAGATTGGCCATATTCCAAGGTTCTCTCAGGTGCTTATTCCACCATATGTCAGCCCTATTGGTTTACTATACCGCTAAGATCAAGGAACTGAGACAATGGTGGAGGCTTGATTTTGTGTTCAGTAAGCCACATTTTTGTTTACATTAACTTCTGATTTGATTTAATCAGCTGTTACATAAAAACTAAAAAGACATTTTTTTATTCCATTTATAGTTGCCAATAATTGTGGTGGGTTCCTTGATATGATAAGAGCCATTAAGCATATGATTCATCACTGAGCAACGTCTGCATGTGTTCAGCACACTAACACTCTCTCTCTCTCTCTTTCTTACTCCTCAGTTTAACAAGCTTTATTGGCATCACCGCAGATACAATATTGCCAAAGTGTTTCAACAAGTATATATATATATATATATATATATATATATATATATATATATATATATACAGATAGATAGATAGACAGATAGATAGATATACACACACACAGTCTCACATTCACCTGGAGCCCAATACTACAGAGGTGCTATTTTCCTGTTTCTGTTACATTCTAATCTATTACACTCCATTCTCTGAGCCTTTAATCCCTCCAACTCTCTCTCTCAAACTCAAACAGACACATTACATATTCTGTTATTCAAGGCCAAGGACACACACACGCGCACACACACACACACACACACACACACACACACTTTTCAAAAACACAAAACATACTGTCTTACTCAAGGCCACTCTCTCTTTCACTCATGTATTCATTCACAGAACCCACATAACTTCTTCATATCCATTCTGGTCTCATACAGACAAGGACAGGGTCTGTTATGCCAGTTCTTTGCAATGGCAAGGCCTCATTCTCTCGTTTCCTCTTTCTCTTGATTACTCTCTCCATTCCCCGGTGTAGCACATTGAATGAGGAGTACATCAGCCCTCAACCCACTGCCTTACACACGCCCACACACACATATGTTTCTCTCTTTCACTTTCTCTCTCTTGATTCCTGCCTTCCTCTACCCGTGGCTTTAACACACATAGTTTCTTGTCAGTAAACTAGAATCCTAAAGCCAAGCTTAAACTCTCCTATGCTCACACACAAACTCAAACCCTCCTACGCACACACATACACACACAAACCTGCAGAGAAAAAGAGACAGAAAGAGAGAGAGAGAGAGAGAAAATTAGAACAGAGTTGAGAGCTGCGATATCATCAGCACCCAGGGCCAGTGGCACATGGATTCACAGCAGGGCCGGAGCTGGCCTGGCTGCCTTGCATCGATCAGTGCAGTCTGCTATGCGCAGCACGTTTCCCCCGGCCGTGACGGCCTAGAAAGGCCACTTCCTGGGGGCACTGGACTCAACTCAGCGTTGGTCTGGCACAGCTGACCAGTGATCCAACACGTGTGTGTATGTGTGTGTGTGGGTGGAGGGGGAGTTAAAATGAATGGTAATTCATGCAGCAGGGGCCTAGTCTCCCAGTGTTACTGAAAAAGGGGTGTGTGTGTGTGTGTGTGTGTGTGTGTGTGTGGGTGTGTGTGTGTGTGTGGGGGGGGGGGGGGGGCATTGTCAGTGAATGTGTATCCAGACTAGCAAGGTTCAGGCTACAAGATTATTAGCATTACTTCATCTCCTGGAGAGTATAAAGACTATTTTTTTTAAATAATGCAGTAGGCCTAATTTGTTTTCATGATTAAAATGGCTCACTCAGTACTGCACATAAAGTGATGTCTGCTTGAGACTATATTAGTCCAAATTGTGTAAATATAATAACCATTATTACGGGAGAAATAATCATATTTGCATTTTTAAGCCTATATGACAGCATGGCAAAGAATCATATTTGCACTCAATGTGCTGCACAGACGCTTTCCATAAACACAAAGTAGCTTATGACTTAAATCTCTATCAGCTATGACTTGATTGCTGTGTTATTCTTTTCCCGTATTTGTAGGACATGTTTTCAATTGTGACTGTTGTTTTTCGCGATTTGAGCTGGGGCGTGCGGCTGAATATTTACAGAAAATGCCCTGAATACCAAACGTTGGGCCCGAAAAAGCAACCAGTGAGGGGTCTTCATCTCCAGCGTAACCGGAGAGATGCTGCCGAGGCTAAACGTCTGTCACTCAATTCTTACACGGGAGAGCAGGCAGCTGTGTACAAAGCAAACTGTCAACATGATCCTCATACCTCTCTCTCTCTCTCTCTCTCTCACACACACACGGGGGCGCGCGCGCGCGCGCACACACACACACACAGGGACATGCACAGAGAGAGAAAGAGAGAGAGAGATGCTTCTTGATGTAGACACGTATGTCCAGAAAGATGACCTGATTTCCATAACAAAAAATACACGGACCAGAAAAAAAATGCTAATTTATAACACTTTCATTTTATCGCACTAATTGCAGGCCTGCACCGGCAACAGTCACTGCATGCTGTGACACAGCCAACCATGTTCTTAGTAGATTAATACGCCACAACACAAATCGTTATTTTGTTGAGTTAAGACCAAAGGAGGGTAAAAATGTGTGATTCTGCGCCTCTAATTGCTCTAAAGAACAAAACGTACACACTTCAGGATGCACTACGAGCTTTGCGAAGCATGTGCTGAACTACCTTAAGACGAAAACGTCAGGATAAGAAACTGCATTACGGAATTCAAATATCATGTCAATGCAACCGAGACTGTTGTTGTTAAGTGGAATGTGTAGCTATACAGGCTACTCTAATCAAACAAAGACCTAGCCCAGTTATAAAACGTAACCTACCTGGTACAAAGCAAATGGACAGTGTAGTCTCCCTGTCGACTCGATGTTGTACACTTGATTTTGACTCAGTCGAGAATTCCGAAAATCTCCGCGAGACTAATTGTCTCGTTGGCACAACAGAAGCGCTAAAAGTGCAATCGGTAATTCCGGTAAGCTCCAGAAGCACCGCGACATTTCACTTTTGTCCTACTCCTAAAGGCCACCGTTCCACGCCTCCATCCTCTCTGGCGGCATCAAATCCCACCCGTGCTTGGTGGCCACATCCTATCTGTTCTCACTAATGCCAATGCCTTTCTTTTGTGTGCGCCGCGCTACCGTCTACCATCCTCCTCGCTCTGTCCCTTGTGCCCTGACAAGGCAACGCACTTCTTACCTATTCATACGAAACAAAATTCAATTTCTCTCTCCCTCTCTCGTTCCTTCTTTATCACTCACCCCTCCTTTCACCCAAAGCCATTGTTCACTGTGATTGGTAACGTAAGCCTCGCATCAACACGCCAGCCCCAATCGCTGGAGATTCTTGCATGCTGGCGAACTTCCAACACGTTGGCTATTGTTTCCGTTCAATGTTCTGTCCTATACAGAAACCTTTCATTGCAGTTCTGTGCAACTGCAGTAAGAGCTCAATATTCCGTCAGTGCATAGCCTACATGTGTACAACGAATATTTGAAGTTGGAAAGAAAGTGGCCAGGCTTCTGACCAATCGTAGACATATCTAATAAAGGAAAATCAGTGTCAGTGATGGTGTTCGACGCGGTGCGGGTAGGCCAGTATATAGGTGCTGCCAGCTGACATCGGCACTTTCAGCACCAAGGAGAGCGACTCTTGCCAGAGTGTAGCCTACAACCTTTTACGACAAAAAAGTATATTCTGGCAACTAGAATTACGTTTTCAGCCTTATACATTGCTAGGAGCCAGTAGAAAATGTTATGAAATTCATAAGACCTATCAGCGGTAACTTGGCTAAATTAAATAGCTTGCCTAATGTGCAATCATTTTTTGATTCTGGAAGTCACATGGCTCGCCCACGCACATTCACAATCTTGAAGGCCGTATGAGAGCGATTTGTCAAGGCTAAAATCCATTCTTAATCCGATTATTATGATTCTTCTCTTGATCAACAAATTTGTTTGTGTGCCAGCCCTCCAGTCATGTTTTCACCTCACGGACAGTTGTTGGCTTTCAAATGATTACAGCAGAATTTGTATTTGTACAGTTTATGCCACCTGACGAACAGCATAACACAATTAGTTATCTAGAAAATCCATCAAAGTTGCACTGATAAAATTGTTAGATAAATGAATCATGTCAAAAAATAAAGAAAACTCAAATTAAAGCAGCAACAAATTGTGAAACAATTCCTTACTATTTATTTACTTTTTGTAACGTTTTTTTAGCCTACAATTTCACTGGCATACTGTCCTCTCTCTCAAGGACATATAAACAGACAGCCACATGTAGCCTACACATTCAAAACACATAAAAAATAAACCAGTGATTGATAGTTACTAAGTTCACTCAAACTGCTCCACAAAATTCAATATGTCTCCATGGTGATACGATTCCAACATCATCTTTTGCTTTTGAGTTTTTTTAACCTTACTGTCACTCATCATGTTTCCTTTATCCTTTTAATTTCTTTCCATGGCAGGTCCATTGTTAAGATCTGGGTCACATCAACCTTACTGAGAATAGTGAATTGAGATAAAGGCTTGGTATGGTAAGAGTGGCTGACCCATTTTTGGTTCCTTTTGAATTAATGAATGTGTGTGTGTGTGTGTCCTGATGTGTATGCTGCAATGTCTTGAGTGACAGCAGAACTGTGTGATTTACAGTAAAGCATTAATGTGTGTTTATGAATAACAATAAACAGCATTCGTGTGTGTTAAAGCAAGTGACTGGACACAGTACACACCAACACCAACATCCATCAAAACTGCCTCGGATAAGACAGGACAATGAATGTTAGTTTTGAACTGAGAGCCTGTGTGTGTGTGTGTGTGTGTGTGTGTGTGTGTGTGTGTGTGTGTGTGTGTGTGTGTGTGTTGGTCTGTGTTTGCATGAGAATGGACGGTGTGTGTTTGAGCTAGAGCAGTCCTGTTATTTGTGCATGCATGCATGTATATGTGTGTGTTTGTGCTCTCCAAGTGCATGCATCTCTAGAGGCCTTTAGAGCTCCAGGGCTAGAGTATGTTGCTGCTTGTCGACCCAGATCAGTGTAATTAACATCAGGGCCAAACTGAGACAAATGTCTGTGAAGACAGGGTCATTTTGGTGGATCAGCTGATATGCCTATGGACCACAGTGTTCCAAATATGTGTGTGTGTGTGTGTGTGTGTTTGTCATGAAAAAAGCATGCAGTTTAAACTAAATGACATTCATGGCAATCTGTCGGACAGATGTTTATTTTTATTGTTTTTGTTATTTCAGCAGTCTCAGTTTTTAAAGGGGACCTAGACACTGCCAAGACAAAGAGTATTAACACACACACACACACACACACACACACACACACACACACACACACACACACACACACACACACCACATGTTGATGGGCACACATCAATCCCATATCCCTGGCCTTCACAGACTGACAGATGTCACAGGCTCTAAACGGATTTAACTGATCTCGCTGGAACACTGTTATCATAAGTGCATGTGCCATAAACCTATATAAGCATGGTGTGGGGCAGAGTTTTAGATCCCTGCCCCACACAACAACCCCCCCCCCCCCCCCACACACACACACATACACACTCTTTGTTGTGTGTTTTGCCTTTGGTGTAATACCTTGTGTAGATTTAATCAGTTGGGTCCACATTGGGGTCCAACTGATACATAAATGGTGAAATCAAATAACCCATGTGCCTTTGTCTTATTTGGAATTGTTTTGCTCCTACAGTGATGATACAGTTTTTTACAATATGTTTTGCTCTGATAGTGATGACACAGATGTTGTTATGGTGAATCATCTGTTCTCTCATTTCCAGTTTTTCTAATATTAAATTCACTGTGACTGTCACTGTGACATCACAGCCAACCACTTTACACACAGCAGGCCACACTAACACTAACATCCCCGTCACACACCCACACTTGCAAACACACAGTGCTCACAGATATATATATATATATCTGGAACCGAATGTACATGCACAGACACACACATCATGTGCAACGTGTGTGTGTGTGTGTGTGTGTGTGTGTGTATGTGTCTAGAGGACTTAATGCTCTTTGTCCTGGCAGAGTTCAGGTCACCTTTTGGGAGACTACTGAAATAACAAAAAAACGAAAACAATAAACATCTGTCAGACAGATTACCATGAATATCATTTGGTTTAAACAGCATGCCTTTTTTCATGAAACACACATACACACGCACATCTGCATGCACACAAACAGAGCTGTAGTGGGAATTTTTTAGAGGGGGTAGGGCTTGTTAATGCAATGCTATAAATGTCTGATATTAACATAGTGAGAAATACAATTATCTGCTCCAAGAAGTGGGGGGACTGCGTAGCCCCGCCTCCAATGCCCACTACACATCTGCATACACCCAAACACACACACACACACACACACAAACAAAAGGCTCTGTTTCTGTGAATGAATGTGCTTTCTAGAGTTATTTCGAAATGTGTTTATCACTCTTCCAGAGATGCAGGGCTCTCCACAATCAATACTTCCCCATTAGCATGATCCACAACCACTTTTCCTTCTGTTTCCGACCCTGGTTGCGGCATGTGTATGTGTGTGTGTGAGTGAGTGTGTGTGTGTGTGTGTGTGAGAGAGAGAGAGAGAGAGCGAGAGACAATGTGTTTGTATATGTGCATGAATGTTTAAGAGAGAGAGAGAGAGAAAGTATGTGTTATATAGTATGTAGTATATATGCACGCATTTATGTTTAAGAGAGTGAGAATAAAAAATCAGCCACACACCTCCATACACAGAGACAGGGATGACTCACTCTGGGAGAAGGGGTTCCATCCATCCACTGGTGCTGCTGAAAAACCCCATACGTTAATCTCTCTCCACTAGTCTGCAGGCCTTCTCCCTGCCGCACTGTAATTTATGCACTGAAGTCGCCAATTGATTCGTGTTTAATGGCACATTTAGCCCATTTACGGCTTTGCTGGCATATCATTTCTCCTCAGCTCTTCTTTTGTTCTTTGAAATTGGATGGCACTGTAAGTCGTTGGCTTTGTCAGGGATGAGAATGCTTATCCCTCTCACAGAGTAAGACAATGTCCTAAACTCAGAGTTGCCACAGTCAGTGGCGTGTAGAAGAACATTTTAATATCCCTTTTCAAGGACAGTGATGGAGTCCAGTCTAGAGTTGTGCTGAGAGTGTAATGGCAAGCAACTGAAATGCTGTCTGCTGGGTCAGACGCATCTCAAAGAGAACCATTTAATTCTTAAAAAATGTGTATATAGCTTTATGTCGTAGTGTCTCTGCTCCTATAGAATTAACAGCCTGTGGGTAGTGGACACACGTAATGTGATGTTTTCATTTAGCTTTTTTTGTTTTAGCCCACTCACAACAGTGCACCCTGCATGAGCAACGGCTGTTTTAATCTATTTTAGAAATAGTAGAGTAGAGTTACTTTATTGATCCCGAAGGAAATCTCAAGATATCATTATTGTTATCTTATTGTGGCAGCTTGCATAACACAGCCTTTATTGGATTCTGCAATAGCAATGAAAGAAATAACCTGAGAAGCTGACCAACAAGGAAACGCCACAAATGGACATCCTTGTCAGACAGTCATTTTGCCTTACACTGAAAAAAATTACAGTCTACTATGATGAGGGAACCAGGAGAAAATGACCAAGAAATGTGACATCTCTCGCAGTAGCTAGGTTTGTTAAATACAGATTTATGTAACTGGATTGGTTTGTGTACCTTGTTTTAGTTCAGAATTCATTAACTAGTTTCAGTATATTGGATTATTATATTATGGATTTGGCAAAGTGGGTCTCACATTAGACAATTCAGAGTAAGATTATAACAAGGAACGACAAAAGATTCATGTTTCTGCTCCTTACATGCCAGACATGGTTTAACTTAGAAAGATCGAGGTTGTTTAGAATCCCATAGATGAATTACGCCAATATCATGAGCCATTATTTTTTGGACTAGATGAGATGATACTGTATTTCCAGAGTTGGGGAGTGACGTGTTACATGTAATGAAATTATGAAATTATGTAATTTCATTACAAAATATAAGTAACAGTAATCAGTTACATTGGTTTGAAAAAAATGTGTTTTTATAATTACAGTTAATTTCGGGAAATATGCAGGATTAAAATTTCAGCGACATCTGAATATCTTCTGCAGAAACATTGGCTATATCCTCTATTTACTGTTGATACCATTCTGATGTCTAATAGGTTCTCCTATCATATCTGAATTGGCAGCACCACCCACTCGCTGCTGGATCTACAGCCTACACGGTGATCTGAGCTGCAGTTGAAAGGAGAGGAGGCCTGCAATGTCAGATAGAAATTGCAATGTAGGCCTAGCCCATTGTCAGAAATAAAAATGAGCTGTAGTGAGCAGATGCACATATGCACAATCAGTCCCGTATGAATAGACATACTACTTATTCAGTGATGTTACCAAACCAAATGTTGAATGTCAAATATTTGATTTAGCAGGCATAGCTCTTTTAAGCAGTCAAAGCTATTTAGCCTGATCTCACAGTAAAACTGTGTTGAGGTGTTGAAGACTGCTGTGGCTGTGTTGTGGGAGTTTAAAAGGATTTTGACAGCATTCAGTGTTGACTGTTACAGTGCAGCTGTAAGGTTCACCCTGCCATGTTTTAAAAACTGAAAATGTTTGACAGTTGAGAAAATATATTCAAAACGTAGAAAAGTAATCCAAAAGTAATCAAATGTAATTGAAATAATTACACTACTATTACATTTTAGAGAAGGTAACTTGTAATTGTAACATTACATTTCCAGAGTAACTTACCAACACTGTGCATTTCCCATTCAGCAATAAGTCTTTCAAGTTGGAAAATGCTTGTTGCATGCTGAGTACTGCCAGGTCGGACAGAGCAAATTTGTTACTGGTGTATCAGGAGAGGAGAGTCTGGACCAAGATGATATCAGTCTATTTTAGACATTTATGTGTGTTTGGGTGTCAGTTTGCCAAGGGAGCACCAGAGGTACCAGATGTTCCAATATTAGATAAATTCAGTTTTTGTTAAAAATCGTGTGTGTTTCTTCTCTGGATGGATTAAATTCCTGAGAGTATTTCAGAATGAGGTTCAAAGAGGATATTTGGGGAACAGATGAGACTGACTGGGATATAGCCTATTTTTCTTATTCATTCATACTTCTTTTCAGCCAAGAACACAGAATTCTGAGTAGTTACATAAACTACATGTTCCTAATTTATTACAGGAAATCAATAAATTCTTGCTCCTGTTTCTTGATGGGGGCACACATACTTTAGGCTATATTTTGACAAACACTGATTATGTCAAATGAATAGGCTGATTTTTATTGGCCAAAAATATTCGAATGTGTTGGCGTTGTCTTTGGCATATTACTAATTTTGAAATACATCCTGTCATGTGCTATTGCAATATACTTAAATATATCAGTTTATAATAGGCCTGTATAGTTTAGATCACTGGTTCTCAAAGTGTGGTCTGGGGACCTCCAAGGGTCAGCAGCATCTTTCCAGGGGGTCCGTGAAAGAGTTTGCTTCAAAATATAAACTTGTCTTCTGTGGAGAGAAAGGCTACTGACCAGTATCAGCCCAATTGCACTATGCTCACATCAACCTGTCAACATATTTTTCTCAGGTATTAATGTGTACACTGTAACTGTAAATTACTCCTGAACTACTGATTTAGATAGTGTATCATTAGGCTGGCATTACTGAAACCTAATATGTTGCAAACAAAGTTTCATGGTCATTAATTTAGGCAAAACCCGTTGGTGGGGTACCACCACCACTTGTCATTTCAAAAAGACCGGTTCGTCGGCTTTATTGAGGAAGCCAATGGGCAGTAAGCGCGTGCATTTTGCTTGACGGTACGTCACGGGAATGTGGGCTCAAAAAGTTTGTTGCTTCATATGTCAAATGCAGCTGACACTCAGTAACTTGAGTGCGAGGATTGAAGCGACTCCGGGAGCATGTGAGTAGCCTGTCCCGCTTTCCTTACCATAAGCTGGACGGCTGTTCAGTTTCTAGGCATGTCGATAGACATTACTGCTACGTAGCTCCCATTTACTGAGAACAAGTGTAGCTTTAAACTTGCAAAAAGAAACAGTGTTGATCGTCGAACGCTCAAGACTTATGAAAGTAGGCCTATCTGTTGTCCAGTTCTCAAGACGTGAATGGGGTTTCCTATGACGCTTAACGTTAACCTAAAATCAGGTTTAGGTTAGTAGGCCTAGCTATGTTGTATCCAAATGTTGTAAAGTTGTAACATGTTTCCAAATAACGCAAATAAACTCCCTTTCGGTGGTAGGCTATGTAGTTTCTTTGTAATTTCAGCTATCCTACTCACCAAACCTGTTTTATGCCTATTTTGGCTTGTGGCAAGACTAAGTGGTATTTCAACATTTCAGCTCTTCTGAAAATGACAACTCAGTAGCTATCACATCAAATGATCTACACAAGACTTGACGCACCAAGAAGTAGCCTTTCCCCACCCTGAAACCGTAGGGAATAGATCTGAGGATGCCCCACTCTCCAGCCCCTGCGCCTGTCTTCTCATCTCAGCTCCCCAGAGCTTCAGCGCAATGCTTCAGATTAATTACTGCCTCTCAGTGAATGTTATTTCCCTTTCAAGTGCGACTAATCCACCTGAGGAGGCAGAGAATGCATTACTATGTAAATAACCAGGCAGAAGGAACCGGGTTACAACAGAACTGGGTTACATCATTGCTTACTCCTAGTGAGAGGATCCCACTACTGTGGCCTAGCTGAAGCATCTCTCTCTATAAAAAAGGCTTTTGAGATGCAATTAAGACCTCTATCAGTCAGCTACTTCTGCATTGTGGTTATGTGATTTATGCAGTGATGAGAAGTAATTGGCTGAACACAGAACAATAACATGTGTAGTGAACTGTTGTTCTTCAGCTGATGACCAGACCCTGAGTGACTCTACACTAACTAAGAATGTCACCCTGAATCAAATAACTGTCATGCTAAGGGGTGACAGAGTTGGTTACTTTTGGAATTGAACTCACAGCTCTATTATATTGCCAGGGACCATTTTCTTCATTGTTACAGTGATGTTGGCTCTGAAAATGATGTTCCCGAAATATTCCTAAAAAGTTGAAGGTAGATGATTGTCCAGTGTATTTGTATGGGCCTACTGAGATGATTATTGCCCCTTCACAAGCCCACGGTCTGAAACATAACTTGTATACCATGATCCTTCTACTAGCATGTCAAGGACATGGACAAACATCCTCAGAGTGTAGCCTACTAGAACAGATGTTTTAAATTCTCTTATGAATATTTTCAGCTTACCCCTCCATTACATAAACTAAATATCATGGATTCATTGGCATTGATATTTTCTCACTATTTTGTAATTTTAGCAATCTAATATAGACAAATTAAGAGATTATAACCTCTTTTTCATTAGATATTCAAGTGCATTAACTCTTAAGTCAAATGATTTTTTTTTTTTTGCAACATAAGAACAGGTTTTCCACTTAGCGTGACAAAATTGGCAAGATACAATTGTTTTTCCTTCACATATGTCACGCTAACTTTTTGACGCGCATGATTTTAAAGCGACTCATCTCTTTGATGGAAAAGGCTATGTAGCTGCAAAATGGTGGGGGTGATGAATTCCACATTAAAGCAGCTACAGGCAACATTTGTGTTTACTGTTTTTTAGATTAATTTTCCAGCTTCCTAGTCACCTTGATGGTTAAATGGCTCATTAAAGGGTGAATGGAGGCTCTCTTGGCCCTGCTAGCACAGGTGTACCACTTGCAGCTTCTCATCACAGAGACACTGTGAAACGAAACTAAAACAGAATGAAGCCAAAAAGAATTATTGTGGGTCCTATTCTTCTGGCTTGCTAACAAATCCACATGTATTGGTGAGAATTTACACCTTTGTTGCTAATATAATAATAAAAATAATTAATAAACTAATACTAAAAAAAATTGGTGACTGTAGGAGACGCTCAGTGGGCAAAAAAATGTCAGGCTTGCCTGGTGTGCCTTTACTGCCTGTGGATTTAGAATGGGATGTCTTGATGTCACTGGAGTTCCAGTGGCAGTTTAATAATACTCATTGTCTGCTCTTGTAGGGATGACTTTTTGCTGTGGGCTCTGGTGGTGTTGCTGGTTCTCTTCTCCAGCCTGGATGTGTGGTACTATCTTAGAGCGGCTGCTGTACTGACCCGAGCTTGGTTCCAGCCTCCAGTTTGGGATGTGCTGGGGGAGCAAACCATGAGTGGATGGGTTCTGCCTCATGACATGGACCTGTGCCACATGAACAATGCACGCTACCTGCGGGAGTGCGACTTTGCCCGGCTCTCGCTCTACACACGCAATGGTGTCTTCAAGGCCCTACGATCTCTTGGGGGTAGCATAGTCGTCGGAGCGACCACCATCCGCCTCCGAAGGGCTCTGTGCGTTGGCAAGTCCTTCCATCTCCGTAGCCGCATCATCACGTGGGACGAGAAGGCCTTTTTTCTAGAGCAGCGCTTCGTCTCGGGGAAGGATGCCCGTGTGTCTGCTGTCATGTACTGCAAGCAAAACATCATTGGCTGCAGCCCAGACAAGATCCTGCAGTTCCTCTGCAAGAGGAAGGTAGGTGGAAAGGGCTGGCCCAGTGGGGGAACTGAATGTGTTTCTTAAATGCTCTTAAAATCTGTCAGCTTAAACTAAATTCATGTGTAGTTTGTTACAGGACATTAGCACAAGATTCGTAATTTACATTGACATACATTTTACTTCAGTTGATGTTGTTCTGTCTACATTAAGAGACAAAACAACAGCATGATTCTCTCTGACTCTGTACATATGTGCCTTTCAGGTGGAATGTCCAGAAGTCCCAGAGGATCTCCAGCACTGGATCAACTTTATCTCTGCCAACAGCCAGGCTCTGAGGGCAGAGAGTGGACTGGATGAGAAGAACAAATGAGGACACAGCACTGAGCCCTTCCCAATGGACAGTGAAAGACACGAATGTTAAATAGCAGGCATTACGTGGACATGTTTACAAGCACCCATCCGAAGTGTAAGAGTAAGAGTGCTACCAAAAAGTCTTCGGTGCTACTTTTGGTCAATAAAGAGACATTGCTTTAAGTGCCTGAAATGTGCCTATGACCGTGGCATAGGCGTTTCTTATGCATAATGGCTTGTGGTTATCCAGTGCATGCACTGGTTAAACACAAGCTGAGGAAATAGGCCCATTGCTGATAACAGTCAGCTCTATACCTGTTGGACTATACCTATAACTATAAGCTCTGTGGTAGGCTGAGCTTGTGTCATTATGTCAGGCTATCATAACTAATTGTTAAATGGACAAAGTTTGTGTTTTCAGAATAAATAAATGGTCTGTTCATATTATGGCGTGAACTTTGAGAATGCACTTAATAATTTAATTTCTCTACACTGTGTCACACTATTGCACGACGGGCAAAGTCGCACTTTCAACTTAAAATAGTGCAGATTCTATGTTAGCAATATGCACTCCTTGTTAGTTCATTGTGTTGTAGCTTGAATGTTATCCTCTTTTGTAAGTCGCTTTGGATAAAAGCGTCTGCTAAATGCCTAAATGTAAATGTAAATGTCTGTAAATCTGCAGTCAATTTCTAAAGAACCAAAAGCTTTAAAAGGCTGGTGACTTAAATCGCGCGATATCATTTTGAGCCAATGAGATTGTCATAAGGTCATTTCCAGGAAGTCGCGTTTAGCAAGGAAACCGGTTTCCTAGGCTTCAGATGGTTATACTGTATGTTCCTGACCAATCGCTAGGTTTACCACTGGAAAAGGTATGTGTGAAACAACCTACATTATATACACATGGACTAAATCAATTTAATTATGCTTAAATGTACTAATAGATATCATCCCAAGTTCGGTTTGTCAGCATAGTGTTCTAATCAATGACTGTTAGCTATAGCTAACTGACTAGCAAGTGAACAGTCATAACTGCTCTCATTGCTGTCAAGTTCAGCTGTACATTCACAACAACAAAAATATATGCTGATGATAATGAGAACAATGTCGGTTTTTATACTTACGACACAGAATGATTCCATTTGGTTGCGAATACGGTTTCTTAAGTGTTTTAGCCTTTTAGCTTGTCCTAATGTCAAATCTGTAACCAGAGAGGGTTGACGTGGTGTAATGGTCTTTCCTGTAACGTTATAGCACACCTAGGGCTGTTGTTACGTGTTGTTACGCCAAGTGTAAGTCCTGTGTCCAATGACTATACTTGTGGATGTTTCTGTTTTGTGGATTTCTCAGATGCTGCTCTGGATACTATCCGGTTTACTTCTCCTTTTTGGCAGCCTGGATGTATGGTACTTTTTGAGAGGCCTCTTGATGATCATTAAATCCTTATTCCAGAGTCCCTTAAAAGATATAACTGCTGAACATGTGATAGAAGGGAAGGTGCTCCCCCATGACCTAGACTACATGGGCCACATGAATAACGCCCGGTACTTGAGGGAATGTGACTTTGCCAGGTTTGCCTATTACACCCGCAATGGGCTGTTCCTGGCCGCTCGGGCTATGAAGGCCACAATGGTAGTAGGAGCCAGCACCATCCGCTACCGCAGGTCCCTAGCCCTGGGTGAAAGCTTTGAGTTGAGGAGTCGCATCATGACCTGGGACGAGAAGTCTTTCTTCCTGGAGCAGCGCTTTGTATCCAAGAAGGATGGCTTTCTCTCGGCAGTCATGTTCTGCAGGCAGAATGTCGTACACAGCAGCCCTGAGAAGATCCTAGAGCACCTTTGCAAGAGGAAGGTGAGCTCCAGAGGTCAAAGGTCATTGTTGTTGTCCAAGTAGGGTTGGTCTAAATAATAAGTTGTTTTACAAAACAACATAAGATTATGATATGTTATATTTCTGTTTTTGTCAAGTGATTTGATTCAGCTGAATCTCCACTCATGAAATATAACTAGCCTGAGGGAAAAGATAAGGCAAAACAACAGAACATTGCTGCTGAGCCCTTGGAGGAGTCTTTAAGTTTTGTTTACCTCAGTCTTGAATGTTTTGTCTTTCAGGTGGAATGTCCAGACGTCCCAGAGGATCTCCAGCACTGGATCAACTTTATCTCTGCCAACAGCCAGGCTTTGAGGGCAGAGAGCGGACTGGATGAGAAGAGCAAGTGAGAGGCATGGTTGAGGGATGATGGAGATATTCTAACTGATACTGAAACCATGTGTGTACCCCCCACTCCACCCAAACCCAATCTAGCTTACTCCCCTGTATCTCCAGTCATTCGCCGCGGATGAAAAATAGCCATGCCTTGCATTTTCTAAAGTGTACTGTAACCAGTAGAATTTTACATACTATACATACTATAAATAATAAGAAGAGTGTTAGTGACATGCAAATGGACAAAGGAAAGAGAATGCTCACAGCCATGGGAAATCTTTAGGGTGCGATGTCTTGTTATTGCTGTCAAAATATAATTTTAGTACTGTAACTATGACTCTGGTCCAAAGGCATGGTAAATATAGTTTTGCTGATGTAAAGCTCTGGGAGCATTCTTAAAGGATGGATCCATTTCCATGTTTAGGAGTGCAAGCTAATGAATTCCACAGTTGTTGGTCTGAAAGAGTTTTTTTTTTCTCATTGGTTGAAGCAACTTTGTATCAGACCTTCAACAGCAAGGGAGAAGGTGTGATTTAACTTATGAGGAGAAAGACTGACCAAAGACTCCTTGAGCTCAGGGGACCAGTTCAGAGAAGCACAGGATTAAAAAAAAGATATTGTTGCTATGAACTGCTGACCAGAAATACATTCATAGGAATGACTTGTATCATATTAAGATACTTGAATGTTGTCATTGGCTTCAGTTTAATATCATTTGCACTATGACTAAGTTCATATTTATTATCACAGATGAAATGTATCTTAATTGTGCAATATGTGACTGCAAATGGACTTTAAGCACTTGATGTACATGAAAACAAGTGTCATTCTATTTAAACTATTTTGATGTATGCCTCATGCACAGTTATTGTCATGTCATGTATATTCTGTTTGTAGTTGTTGGACAGTATTGTCAGAGAGGGTATAAGTGGAGGGAGAGGCACACACGTTTGTTAAATTCCGTGTTCTATTTTTGTGAGGGTGCTGATACAGGTCATTGAAAAGTTTATATTGTGATGTTATGTGACACACCCATATATGCAGACCAGAATTATTCACATTTGCTCCCCCTGTATTATGTTGCTCTATCTTGGTCAGTATTCAATGATCTTTGGTATTGTGTATGTGTTTGCTTTTCACTCATTCCCTCTATTGCACAGAACTGGCATGTTTGTGTACACTGTAGCTTTGCTTCATTCATATTGGTGAATGTCCTAGAAATTTAGCATGCTGTTCAGACTCTTTTCAGCATGTGTTTTGTGTTTGTTTTGGAAAGACATTCAAACACTATGGATTCAACTGTGGCAATAAAATAACTTGTGAATAATATGTCACATTACTTTAAAAGCTTTGCTAACTCTGTCTACTCCTAAATCACATTAATTTGAGATTATTAGGGTAAAGACACCCACACATTATAACCCCAGTACCTAAATCCAAAGACGAGAACTTAGCATCAGGATATAACTGGGCCTAACCAACACACAATACACTGTAGAGTATTACACGTAGGGGTGAGGTTTTTCTTGGACCTACGGGCATATTCTGTCCTCTGGTGGTTGAACGTTGCGTTTGGACTCTACTGTTATCAAAAGCTCGTCCTCCCCTCCCCCTTCTGTCAGAGACTTTTCAAGCCACTCCCTCGTGTCACATGACCACTTCCTGCAAAACAAAGCTGACTCCACTCGTTCTTATGAATACAGCCTTAAATCGCGACCACTAGAGTAGCGTTTTATTGGATTACATTAAGAATGGCACAGGCTGGTGTTTTTCTTGAACAAGATCAGTTTAATTGTTCAATATGTCTGGATGTTCTCAAGGACCCCGTAACTATACCATGTGGCCATAGTTATTGTAAAGCCTGTATTTCGGGCTATTGGGACCAGGATGAATTCATATCGTTGTATGGATGCCCCCAGTGCAGACAGACCTTTTCGCCAAGGCCTGTACTGGGCAGAAACACCATGCTCGCTGATGTCGTAGAAAAACTAAAGAAGACTGGGCTTCACACCGCTCTTTCTGACGACTCGTTAGCCGAACCGGGAGATGTGGAGTGCGACGTTTGTACAGGGCGAAAAAACAAGGCTGTCAGATCTTGTTTGGTATGCCTGGCCTCCTACTGCGAGTCTCACGTCCAGCCCCACTATGATTCTCAGGCCTTCAAGAGACACAAGCTGGTCGCACCCTTCGGTACGATACAGGAGAAGCTCTGCTCTCGTCATGACAAGCTCATGGAAGTCTTCTGTCGCACTGATCAGCGGTGCATATGCTCTTTATGCCTAACCGACGATCACAAAGGTCACGACGCTGTGTTGGCTGCAGGAGAAATCACAGAAAAGAAGGTGAGTTGGAAGTTTTAGTTGGACAGGGTAGCCATGGCCTGTGCAAAATGTCTGTGGTGGAATGTTAAGAATTACAGTGAGACAGTGTTTTTCGTTGTTGTTTTATCCAGAGTGAGATCGGAGAGATGCATAGAAAATCCCAGCAAGTAATTCAAGAGCGAGAGAAAGAGTTTGAACAGCTGAAGCACTCCATGACTTCTCTCACAGTAAGCAAAACCACCACTCAGCCACTTGGCCACTACCAACTAACTGATCAGTCAAGCCTTTGTGCTGTGATAAGCATATATTGCTTTTGACCAGTAGAGATTTAAATATAGGACTACTGTTCTATATTTAAATCTCTACTGGTATAAAGCAACTTGGAGCTTTGCACCAGCCCCTCATTCATTCCTGCAGGGTGCTCCCTTCCTGCTTTCCTGCTGTCAAACTGTTATTTTGGTGCTTCAATGTGATGCCAGTTACTCTGAACCAGAGATATTCAACAGGGGTTAAAGAGCCATGTTTTCAAATAGCAAGTTATTTATTATTAAAATAAAGAGTTGGGAACAGTTGCATCATCGTCTTAGATATTGTAGTTTGTTGATAATTATTTAATGAACGAGTTTACAAAATACGCAATGCAACGCAACACAATAATAATAAAAATAATTGGCTAAGCTACCATGTTAAACTTTAGGCCTACCTCCACTTTGTCTTAATTAGCCAAGGAATCTCTGGCCTGTAAAATGTTAAAGACGTCTGTTCTAAACAATGCATGTCTAATTCATAATTTACTTTCGATTACCAGTATGTTCAGTTCAGTTAAAGGAGTTTGCAGGTAATCAGAGGCACACAGAAATTAGGCAGTTTCTGAAATGGCATGTTGCTGTTGGCCTACTACTTACGACATACACCTTGGATGAAGTCTGGGCTGAACCATTCCCAGATTTTTTCCTGCATTGGGAAATGTGCTGCCATTTTACTACTGTGATAATTTTACAAAACTCATTTTGGTGAGTCTTATAGTGAGTGCACACTACAAACAAGCACACATTCTCTTGATAGAAAATGTTACCTCCTGTCACATGTCTTTTTATATTGTACGGCAGTATGCAATTTCAGAAACAGCCAGTGTCTTCATATTTCACTTATTCATAGAGGTATCAGGTTGGATTTCTGAATTTCATAGATATTTACTCGATGACAAGTGACATTTCTGGTGACTTTGATTGACAGCTGAGCCCCCTTCCTCCCACCCCAACTGTAAAGGCACTTTTAACTTTTAACCCGGTGTTGTCTGTCCTACACAGCTGTCTTCCCAGGCTGCTCTGGTGGAGAGTGAGCGTATATTCACAGAGCTGTCCACTTCCATTGCGAGGAGGCACTCAGAGGTGAAGGAGCTCATCCGGGCTCAGGAGAGGGCAGCCATGGCCCACGCCGAGACCTGCCTCCGGCAGCAAGAGCAGGAGCTGATCCAACTGAGGATGAGGGACGCTGAGCTGTTCCGCCTTCTTCAGACAGACGACCATGTCAGCTTCCTTCAGGTATGCCAGCACAAGAGATAGAACAGGACTTGATCAGCCTGCTTGATTATGTTGATTAACAATCCTTGTACTTTTTGGCTTTAAAAGTAAGCATTTGGTGGAAGTAGATTGGAAGCACCATACTTCCCTTTTTTAACAGCCTTTCCGTTGGATGTTGTATGTCTTATGTGAGATTCCTCTGCTGGGATGATGTTTTTTTTCTCATAATGATCTTCATGTAATGACAGTGTGCTCTGTGAAATGCCAGGCAAATCCATAGCACAGATGACACTGGCCTAGATACTGGCCCATATCTAGCACTACTGTACTGGACTTGAGACAAACTGATTTAAGTCTACGCATCTATCACTGCTATGCTAGTGTATGTGTGTGTATATGTGTGTGAGAGTGAGAGAGAGAGAATAGGCGAATAGGAGGCATTAACTTGTAAAGCAAGGAGAGTGTTTTGTGGAGTAGGAAAGTGCTTTAGGAGTGCAGTCCATTTATCATTTACCATTTTCAAGGGAGATGATTTCATCAGCTCGGAACATTTAAGAACCTCTTATGAGGGCAGAGATTTTAAATGCTGTTAAAGAAAGTACATCACCAACACAGTCTTGAGCAAGTGCTACTCTTTTCAAACTTGTGCAGATTGTTAAGCTATTGATCTTGTTGTCTACGGGTAGATAGATTTTTTCTCTAGTGCTTGAGGCAAGAGGCATGATGCAGAACCTGCTGCTATAAGCCATCCATCTACATCTGTGGGTTGTTTTTTTTCTCCCTTTGCCTTGGTCTGTTCAGAGCTGTCAGTCTCTCGGTGCACAGCCAGAGCGAGTGGACGTGCCAAACATCAGAACAGACCCAAACTTTGGGGCTGTCATTGCTGCTGTCTCAGAGTTTCAGGCACTGCTTGAAGATGTCTGCCAGGGTGGATTTTTCAACATTTCCGAAAAAGGTAAATTCAGAAGAAACTTGAATTAGAAATTTGTGTGCAGTGCTACATCGTCATGCTTCGTATACTTGTTAGTTAAATCTCCTGTCATTTGTCTAAAAAGTGAGCATTTTGTAGGTTTGTAGATTCACTGTAGTTTCTTGCATTGCAGTGAATGCTGTTACAATTATTGAAAATCCACAGCCTAAAGCAGACCAGGATCAAGCAGTGGGTGAGTTTGTGCTTAATAAACATAACATAACAAAATCAATATCTTACAGGCTCTTCATATACAGTTCTCCACCACAGATTTACTTCATTACTCACTACCAGAGTTAGCCTGATGCATTAGCCGCCTTTACATTATTTCACTTCATCCAAAGTGTCACAAAGGGAGTTTTGTTCATGAAACAATCTTTTCTAAAGAAAATGGAAAAGTATGGACTTTGAACTTAAGCCTACAGACAATAAAAATGTACAAACTTAGCATGGAGTGTCATTTGAATGGTAGTCGCCCTCCTGTTAATTTTACATGTTTCAATCACGCGATTTATTCAGCATTTGCATGAGGTGGAAAAATGATGGACTCCTCCATTTGTTTGGTTACGTTTCATGTCCAGGCGGCTACACAAGGACAACTTCAGTAACCAAAACCGTGTCATTTCACAATATTCCTGCTCTTTTTTGACATGGTTCATGAAGGGGTAATAGCCAAAGTAAACTACAACGTGAGATGTATTCCTCCACATAACTCTTGTATGATCGGACTGTGATCTTCCTAAATTCCCAAATTATGCCGAGTCTCTCAGCTTTGTCATATTATGCAAACTATACTATGCAAAAAGGTGTTACTAAGGAGACGTAAGAGGCGATTTCGATATCAGGAGGCGGAGCTAAGCAATGCGATTTCGATATTGGGCTAAAATGCCTCCTGAGACAACGACCTCAACTGTAGGGAGATGATAATTAAGCGGAAGTGCTAGGAAGGCATGACTAGGCTGCCTAATTTTAAGACAGAACATATTCAATAGAGAAAAACAAAATGTAGAATAAGATAAAAAAAAGTTATTTCTGATATGCAGTCTTGTTTGGTAAAAATGTCTAAAATTGCAAGTGTTGTTTAGTTAAAATTTGCTTCTACAACTGTCTAAATATGCAGAGGTGAACTATTATTTGAGCATCATGACCAGCAGGATGAGCCTGTATCATTTATGTAACCTGCAGCTACTATATAAATAGCTATTATTTCTATTTCTGTATATTCAGGTCTGTTGTCTCACACCCTTTTTCTCCCTGCTTGTCTTTAGAAACAGCTGCACAAGCACCAGTCGGCCTAAGTGCCCCTGCACCAACCACGTTTGGAGTTCCTGTATCAAATTTTGGTGGATTTACATTCTCAACATTCGGTATGTTATTGTCTGATAGTACTTTTGTCAAGCTCTTTGTAATGTATAGTTGTGTACAATGCAGATGTATTGTAGTTGTATTGTTTGCATCTGTCTATAATTCCCATTCATTTGCTGTGTCGCTCCGAGAGCTCTCTTGTGCCTCCTTCCGCTGTTTTTCACCGTGTGATGTTCAACAGATGGGTTTGAAAAATTAAACTTGTGTGATAGATTTTGGTCAGTGTGTGCGCTGTGCTATTGGAAAGCCTCAACTTCTCCATCAATAAATGCACTTCTTTACTTTACTTTCATGACCACTAGTTGTCATATTACGTGGAGACCTAGGGTAAGGCTTTGGTTACCCCAACATAATTTTCTAGCAACCACTCAGCGAACAGAAATTGAAGGCTGAACTAATATGTTTGTGCTGAAAGTGCTCATGCACCACGAATAAACATATGTCTATCAAGAGTGTTCAGGCTCTTTGCACAAAATGAAGCAACATCAAAGAGTCTGGTCCATCAGGCTAGTTGTGCTGTTGAACCCAAGTCCGAACCGATATACCTGTAAATACCCATATTTCAATATGACCTGTATAGATATACTGTATTCATACACAGATATGTAATGGCAGAATCTGTTGTTCATGTTTACTGCATTGCCTTTTCTCAGGGTCAAGGCCCTCAAACACCAGACTTCGAGTGCAACAGAGAAGGAGACGGAGGTAATAGAGACAGAGGACCACCCAATGGCTGCCAAACTGCATTATTTCCTTTGGCCACTGCGATGGCTGCATGTTTACTTTGATCAAAAAGAAAACAAGAAATATGAAGAATAATAATAGAGTTACAGACAGAAATCATATTTAACAACCATTAATTAATCTTTTAAAGCGGTTTCATTATGGTATTTTTGCATCATTTTACCTTTATTCTTTTAATGTAAAAAAAAAAAAAAGAATATGTGAAAATGTTAACATGGAGCTTTATACGGAGCTTTGACATCTAGGTGATGTCCAACATGCCATGCTTTGCACAATCATGACGAGCAGATAAATGCTTTAGTTCTGTAGAGTAATGGTGTTGTTTGTGTCACTACATTGCTGCTACATATCACAATGACATATATATTAAAAACAAACCATGTCAATATCATTTCCAAAATGAGTGTTGGGTTGTTCTTATTTCATAAAAACTGTTAAGCTAAAAACATTTTTGGTGACACAAAAGTTTGTTTTTGAACAAGTCATAGACAAAAAAAAAACATTTTAAATAAATACACAGAGATGTGAACACAATGTGTATGTTTCTTTCTCACACACTTGATGAGTGAATTGTATTTGAAAAGATGAGTATAAAGATTAGTTTTTGCACATTTGCCATTGTGACAGATCCTGTTTTTACAAGTCAATTAAAATAGCTAAGGAACACTTTCTGTTTCAGTGCTTTTGTTACAGTATATCTGCATTATGAATAAACTGTGTAACAAAGTCTATAGCCAAATACTTAGTGGGATTTCATATACTTACAAATTCTTAGCACACATGTCAAGGAAATGATTGCTGACAGAGTATTGTGACAAGTGCTTCCTATTACCCCCGTGGCAACAATCAGAAGTATGCAGTATTCCATTATGTATGACGTAAGTACATGGTTTAACACTTAGGTACATTTGTCACACTCTAATTCATATTGTAACAAGGGCGCTGTAATTTAAAGGACTAACAGTTTAATAGAAGTTTTCAGATATCATTCTGTGTACATATGGCTGTGAGGGAAGGTGACCGATTCCCCCCCCCCCCCCCCCCATTTTTGTCATACACACATTTGAAGGGGGTAAAATTTAGCCACTGCTCTTTTCTACTGCAGTGAATCAATGTCTATTTTCAGTGCCACTAACATGCTTTGACAATAGCTCAACTTGGATTAAGCGGCTAATACTCTCTGCATATACTGCAAACTATACCATACTGCAGTAAACACACCCTGTTCTTTTTTTTCTCAGGCTGGCGCCACTATTTGCATGACTTGCCAATGTTTGTTGATAAATCTCTCCCTGCCCTACCTGTCTTGGTGCTGGCCTGGGATTGGCTACCGCTGGCAGTACACACTGAAACCTGATCATGACCCACCTGTACTTCCAGACACAAGCCCCTCCCCTTTCCCACACAAACTGGCTTTTGTCTTTCTTCTTAATGTAATTCCTGATGTTATCAGTGTGTGCACACAAGGGCACAGGGATGGCGGCTACTAACATTTCTGTGGAAGAGGAGCAGTTCTGCTGCCCGGTCTGCCTGGATGTCCTGAAGGATCCAGTGACAACTCCCTGTGGACACAGCTACTGTATGAGCTGTCTGAAAAGCTACTGGGACAAGAGCGATGACAAAGGGGAGTACAACTGTCCACAGTGCCGGGAAAGTTTCTCTCCGAGGCCAGTGCTGGGCAGGAACAACATCCTCGCAGAAGTTGTGGAGAAGCTGAGGAGAGCTGGCACTTCCCAGGCATATGTGAACGTGCTGGAGGACGTGGAGTGTAATGTCTGTACAAAGAAAAAGAACAAAGCCGTGGGGACCTGTTTGGTGTGTCTGGCCTCATACTGCGAGACCCACCTCAGGGCACATAAGGAGAGCAAACGGGGTGCGGGCCACAAGATCGTCGAGGCCACAAAACAACCCCAGAGGAGGCTATGCTCTCAGCACAGGAAGCCTTTGGAGGTGTTCTGTCGCACAGATCAAAAGTGCATTTGCTTCCAATGCAAAGCTGAGGGACACAAAGGTCACAATGTGGTCTCTGCAAATGCTGAGCGAGCTGAAAGACAGGTAAACAACACAGTTGAGTTCATTAGTCCATCTTCTCATTACTTATAGCACATCACATCAAAATTTATGGCGGTGATAAAAAATCATTTCAACATTTCTCATTTATTTCTTATATAAATTTATGTTGATTAACTTTTCCAATCTTGAGAGTCTTTGAGAGACTGTAAATCCTCTAGAAATCTCCCAACAAAGATTTGCAAACAAAATGCACAATGGCTAGGCTCATACATTATTTGTCACGAGTTCAAACATCAATGTGTGCTGAACATTGTAAATTGAAAAAGAGATTTTTTTTCTTCTTATGATGACCAGGACTACATTATCATTGTCACACACCCACACTATCATATATCATGTATCATGTTTAAAGTGTACATACAATTTAATAAAAATGAGTGATAACAAGATTTTTCTATCCCTAATTGCTCTACCTGTTTCATTATGCCCTGAAACAGAAAGAGCTGAAAGATGCAGGGAGGAGATCCAGACAGGTGAATAAAGAGAAAGAAAAGGAAATCAGGCATGTCATCAAATACCTGAAGGTAGGAGGATCACTTTCACCTCTCCCATCCATTTGTAATGTAGAATGGTTATGTTGTCATTTGTCTTGTCATTTAGAATGCATCTAGATCTGTCATCAAGACTAGGACGTGTCTAGACTTGCTATTTAATTCTGAAAGCAAAACATGCTGTTATGCACACTAACATGCTGTATAACACACTACACTACTAACTGCCCTACTAGCAATCTGCTGAGGCAGCCATGGAGGACAGTGAGAGAATCTTCTCCAAACTGGCACGCACCATAGAGCGGAAACGCCTGGAGGTTAAGGAACTGATTAAGTCCCAGGAGAGGGAGGCAATGGCCCAGGCTGAGGTCATCTTGCAGTTACTGAACCAGCGCATGACGGAACTCAGCATCAGAGATTGCCGACTGGACCGACTGTCACAGACTGATGACCACATCCACTTTCTTCAGGTATCCTTGGAAAGGAGGAATTTAAACTGATGATTGGTTAACATTATAATATGTGCAGCTATTTTTCATTTTTGCTATTTTATAAATACATCATTGTATCTGTGTCAGAATAAGATGTCATTTGGGAACACTGGTTTATGACAGCATGAAGTAAAGAGCTTACCTTACAAACTGCCTCAAGGTTGTTACCTCAGAGGATAAAATAACTCCACTCTTTTGTCATGACACCTACTTATTTTCCTCCATGACAGAAGGGCCAATCACTGGAGAACGTCCCAGATATAGGGGATCTTCCCAGTATTGATGCACACCCATACTTCTCTCTGATTGTCATGAGAAAGTCACTTACAGAATTAAAGGAGCGTTTGGATGAATCAATCAAGAGAGAACTATCAGTCATCTCAGATATAAGTGAGACAGCCTTTACTTTCATTTACACCAACAATAGGGTGGATAGGTCTTAAGCAAAACTTCTGTGGTGCTAGCGTAAAATGTTTCAACGTGTATTAGCAGATGAACCCTGTCATAACACAATTCAAATATCCCATCATTAAAACACCACCCTCTCAAAGACAAATGTCCAAGTAACAAATGTATTTCAGAAACTAAACCATCAACTTTCTCTCCAGTTAATAAAGATGTGAGCACGGCATCTTCATCTACTTCCAAAGCACAGACACTCAGACGAGGACAATCAGGTAGTGTGAGAAAATGTTTTTTTTTTTCCTCGTGTACCATTTCATTTACCTCAGCCTGTTTAACATTTTAAAATGTTCTCACCTATCCTTGGCCCACCACAGTAGAAGATTTGACTATGCAAAGCAGCAGTTCTCCAAAGACCAGGGCAGACCTCCTGCAATGTAAGTTGACATGCACTCCTTATACACTCAATAACCTGCCAAGCAAGATGCCTGCAAAAAAAATAATGTTCGCATAATTAATTTAATTATCTATCAAAAGCCTAGAAATTATGTCAAAAGTTTTTTTCCTCCCCCAGTGACTGCTACAGAAAATGAAATGGTACAATAGTGTTCCAGAAAAATAAGCTTTTTCAGTTTCCTCAAAAATATATTCTGTATTTTCAGGGACATTATGGTTAAATTGTGGTTAAAATTGAAAGGGAAAACATCTCTGGCTTTGATGAATTAGGAGAGCCATCATGAACATGAGGCATGGTTGCACCCTCCTTCAATGAAAATCTTGAACTTTAGAAAGAGCCACTAAAAACATGAACACATTAAAACAAAGGGTACATGTAATGTCAAGTAGCACAAAGCAATTGTAGTTCAATTGTGGTTGCCACAGAGGGCGCCATTTAGCCAATATTCATCCAGTATAGGTTTTAACTGGGGTAGTAAAATTGCACAAGCTTGTTTTTGATAAATTGAAGTTGATTATATTCTAATATCAGAGAACAAGGTACAACACTCCACTTATCCATTGTATGTTCCCTTTAAGCTTATAGATCAAATTTAACCTCAAATCTAAAGATTATTCTGAGAGAAATACATTTTTTTCTGTCATTCATTTCCAGACTGCTGTGAGGTAACTCTAGACCCAAACACTGCCAACTCCTTCCTCAGCCTGCGAGATGGATGTCGAGAGGTGATGACAGGGAGGGAGCCACTACCATATCCTGTCCACCCGGATCGCTTCACCTGCTGGGCGCAGGTGCTATGCCGGGAGAGCCTGACAGGACGCTGCTACTGGGAGGCCGAGTGGAGGGGCACTGGAGGCGTCTCCGTAGGGGTTGCTTACAAAAGCATCCGCCGCAACGTGAGCACCACTGACGGCAAACTGGGCCACAATGCCAAATCATGGAGCCTGGACTGCCTGGAGTCAGTGTGCTGCTTCCAGCACAATAAAACTAGGGTGGATTTGCCAGCTTCACGCTTCACTAAAGTCGGAGTGTACCTGGACCACAGGGCTGGGGTCTTGGCCTTCTACAGCGTTACAGACACCCTGACTCTTCTGCACCGGGTGCAGACTACTTTCACACAACCACTACACCCGGCATTCTGGGTCGGGCTGGGCTCCACCTTAAAGATCTGCCCCTTTTTCAACTTTGCAGCCTGAGGAACACCACTGAGTGGGAATGGGTGACATTTATCACGAATTACATACTCTTGTTTGGCAACATTCTCAGCTGTGGAACGCAACCTCTGAATTGAAATAAACACAACACATTCTTAACGCAAAACTGTTTTTATTTGAAACCGTTCAAATGTAAAGCAGCAAAATCACCCCAGCACACCACACCAGTCCAGACCAAGGCTCAGATCTTGTTGAAGGCAGCAACATCCACACTTTGGACCTAAAAGAGCCAGAGAGACCAATCAGATGCCACAAAGAAAAAACAAACAAATAGACAAGACAAACAACGACGACAACAACAAAAAAAAACCTTTTTGTAGTTTCATACCCTTGACCGTTTCTGCAGTGAATTTCTACAAGTTCCATACTTTTACTGCTTTGGAAAACAGTCATTCATTGTTCTTCACTTTTCCAGACTTGCGCAAGACTACCGTAGTTATATGGCCCAGAAATACAGCAGACAAATGCATCTGGTTCCAGGTCCAGGTACTACCATTTCTCTTCAGAGGGAGACTGATATTTACATCAGCTTTGGTTCATTTGTACTTGATGCAAACACTGCTTGTGAATCCTAAGCCATGCTTTACATGCTTTTCACCCCACACCATGTAAAAGAAAACAAGTATAACCAGGAGATAATTACTTCAATTAATAATAATAATAAAACATTCTGTAAACTACTTTTGTTAGCTTCAGTAACCAGGACAATCCAATTGACGACACAATTGTTCCACATTTGGACATTTTAAGACACTGGTTAGAATGGTCATCTATGTGGCCATCTATTAGACCAAAATGCCATAGCATGCTTGGCAAGTGTCAATATCTAAACTACATCAGATTTAGTGAATCCGAGGGTGGGGATTAGGATGATCCCAGAAACATTACTGGGATTGAGTCCAGATTAAAGACGAGAATACAGGAAAGCACTCAACCTTTTCTCTCACCTACATGTTGGTGTTTTTTTTTTTTTAATGATCGTTAACATTATGGAAATGCCCTAGTCTGGCAACGCATCACCACACATCTCTTGCCAATAAGTGGTGTGAACATATGAAAATCAATTCCTGCTCAATGAAGGAGGGAAAAAACAAACATTTAACAGCTGGTACTCACGTAGTCCTCAAACTGGGTGATCTCCTCCTCCAGGTAGTCTGTGCCCACCTTGTCATCCTCCACCACACAGTTGATCTGCAGCTTCTTGATGCCGTAGCCTACGGGCACCAGCTTGGAAGCGCCCCACACAAGGCCATCTGTCTGCACAGAGCGCACACATTCCTCCAACTTGCCCATGTCCGTCTCATCGTCCCACTGTGAGGCAGAAAAGGTTAGGCGCACGTCAAAACACAGCTGGGCCAAGTTTAACACACACACACACACACATACACTCCTTCACAATACACACAGATGTCCCTACTTTGCCCCAACAAACAAAAACAACAACCACGCGCACACACAAACACACTCAAACACGCACGCACACACACACACACACACACACAATTTAAACACACTACACTGGATGCTTCAAGACCATGCATAATATATGAAAGAGATAATCCTTCAGAGTCCAGATTCTCCAGCTTAAGAAAGCTCAGCAGGCAGGCGACTGCTTTTACAGCTTTGGGAGAGTGATCCTGTTTGTTTGCCATCATACACAAAACACAGCGCCAAACAAATATTCACTGCTTCAACACTCAGAGGTCCAGGGCCTTTCGGACACTTTAAGGCAGTCTGCTACATCCTTGACACTTGGGTATTTCATCTAACTAAAAAACATCTATGCAAAAGTGGCACACGGTTATATTCTAGAAAACCTCAGCAATAATAATATAAGAGTAAAGTGAATGTAATGAAATTAGTTTTTATTAAAACTCCCCCCCCCCAAGCAAAAAGTTGCCCGTAGTTCTCCCAGGGGGAGACCCATAAGGGCTGTAGTGCTTTATCTTTTGAAGTCATTCATGTACCCAACCACACTGCATTGGACAAACCTCAGGAAGGGACAAAGCTATTCCGTGAATAAGAAATACCCAACCAAAACAACACTCTAAAACCCCTCGTGTATTCAACAGCCAAGACAAAACACCTCACAACATCTACAACAAACGGGAGGATGTATCCGCTGCCACGTACAGGCTTGACGTCGAGTAGGATGGAGGATTTGGCGATGAGTGTGGGCTTCTTGGCCTTCTTGTCTTGGTACGCCTTCACCCTCTCTGCCTTGACGCGCTCTGCCTCTTCATCCTCGTCATCATCGCCAAACAGGTCGATGTCATCGTCGTCGTCATCCTCCTCTTCCTTAACCTCCACCTTCTTAGGTGGCTGGACAACTATGGTCTGCTCAAGGTGTCAATAAAAGTGGAAAAAAAAGGAGGAAGAAGAAAGTTCCCACTTAATAATAATAACAATAATAATAATAATAATAATAATAATACTATTATCAGATTCAAGAACTTTCAAGGCCAGGATCTAACACACCACAGTTGCATTTGCTGCACTGTTTTTACCTTAACAGAGAGGCCATAAAGCAGTTTACACGCCGATTCAAAACTGAGACTTCAACGATTCTTGATTGTGCATTATTAGCGATGCAAAAATGCAAAATACAAAAACAAAAATATCCGCAGTAAAGTCAAGACCTGAAACTTAACTTAAGTGCAAAGCTGAAATATTCCTCATTCTAACTACACATTACTGCCTGACTTCCCATCCATAAACCACATGGTAAGCTCAACACAATGAATGCTCATAGGCTTCAAATCGACTCAATCCACCTCCCACATCCAGGGCAGAGGTGGTGTAGAAACTTGTTACATGGTTTCTGATACACTAAGCCGCTGGCCTGCAGGCTGTTTCTGTTAGCGTGGGTTCTGGCCCAGGAGACACACCTTGGCAGCTGGTGCGGTGGCGGCAGCAGCAGGTTTGGCCTTCTCCAGCGCAGTGAGGCGGGCCTCCATCTTAGACATCATGGATCTCAGGTCATTCACAGCTGTTCATCAAAACAGGAACAGAGATGGTGGTACAGAATTCAACACACATATTCATTAACAAGCTCCTAAGGCTGTGTTTTTGGATTTAAAGCAGTGTCACATTTAGCAACAAGCTTTTCCTTGATCTGACACACACACACATCTAAATTATCTAAATTAGTTTTTCAATCTTTTACCACATTATTTATGCTTCTGTTTTTACTAAAATGTTTATATTATATTTACATTTTTTAGTTTAGTATTTTTTGTTCATTACGTGATGTTTTTATGTATGTCGCTTTGGATAAATGTCTCTGCTAAGTAACCGTAAACATAAACATTACAAACACCACATCGGATCTACATTTAGATAAATTCACAAATAATCACATGCACACTTGCATGAGCAAGCACACAAACCTTACTGCTTAAGCTGAATTCATTATTTTCACTTGGTATGCACTCACACGCCCCATTGATTTACACTGCATTCTAGGGGATATAGCGGACCAACTGTAAGAAATGAGTATCATTCGGCAACCTTAAACACTAAATCTAACCCATTCATTTTGAAGTTAACTACTCGAAATATTCAACACAGGCAAAACATAAATTGCTTTTGGTCTACTAACCAAAGTGGCTTTAAAAAAACAAACAAACAAACAAACAAAAAAAACAAGCTACGTCATATGTTGATGCTGAGACCAAATAATTTATTTCTGAAGTAAAGAAAAAGCAACAGTGTCAAAAACAAACTTGACTGAAAAAGCACTCGGAGATCACAGACCAAGGCAATACAGGGTCACTGACAAAATACAAAATTGCAGATGGTGTTTTGTATCACCACCAAAATTCAATCATCTGTTCCTTGTCCTAATATTTCATCCAAATGCGTGCAGCACTGTTACTATACTTTTACTAATATTCTGTACACACACAAACAGACAAACAGACATATAGGCAAAAAGCAGTGAAAACATAACCTTCTTGCAGAGTAATACTGTAATTACTCACAATCTTTCACGATCAACCATTGATGGTCTGTATTTACTTATATACATCTAGAGACAGGTACACCTATAGAGTCTAGTGTAGACAGAAAGACAGACAGACAGACAGACAGGCAGGCAGACAGGCAGGCAGACAGGCAGCAAGCCAGCCAGCCAGCTAAGTGTCTCCCTACCTTTGTGCAGACTCTGGTTCTCCATCTCCAGACTTTTCATGCGTGACACCAGGTCTGTCTGGTCTCCGCCTCCTGTGCTGCTTGTTGAGGTCTATAGACAAACAAAACAAGATCTGAGCATGCTGTAAACACCAACAAACAAATACATAATGCACACATGAATTTAGGGATGGGGTGTGGGGCAAGGGGTGTGTGTGTGTGTACGAGCCATATGGCAGTGAAGTAGGAGAGGGGAATGTATAAACCAAATCAAAATGGTAATGGGTTTTTTTTTGGGGGGGGGGGGTGTATGTGGGTTCTCTCACAACGATAACACACTGATAATAACACAGAGTGACATGCAAGACTGGACATGTGGTACCAATAACACCATGCTTCAGTTGCAGTGGCCTATTTTGAATCAGGAAAAAAAGGCCAGACTTATATTATGAAATGAGTATGGCTATGATCCAGCAAATGACAAAATAAATAAATTAAGTGAACCAACATGCTTAAATATCAATTTACGTCATCACTTACACGCTTACTCTTAGAGTAGGACTCAAGGTTGCATAGAAGAGAGTACACAACAGTAAATATTTGATGTGCAAGTCACAAGACATTAGGCCTCCTACAAGAACAGCTGTAGCAGGAACATCTGCTTGTAAAACCTCCATTTCACAAGATGTTTGCAAATGTTGCAACAGATCGGTGCAGTCGGAGGAGAACTACTACAAGATAATGATGAAAACTCTGAATTCTCACAAAAGCTCCAAATAGTCTTTTAAGCCAATTTGCTTGTATGCTAATTATGCTAGATTCAGGCCGGTCTGAACTCACCGACCTGACCCAGAGAAACCCCCAAACCCATGGAATATTCCAGTGGGAGTTAGAGCTCCTAGCCCAAGGTGGCCAGATTTCTAACCAACTGCGACTGGTTCTGGTATGAGGCTTAATGTTTAGGATGATCACTGTTCCACACAAACAAACGCATTCCATAAATCAGTTACTGACTGCATGAGTACAACTAAATTAGGCACTCTTTGAGGGAGAAAAAAAAAAAATTGTGTGGAGGTCTCCACAGCTCGACTGCAATGCCTCCCACAAAACCTTTAGGGAGCGCATGCACAGTCAGTCAAGTTAGCCACTCTGCCCTCCTAGACCGCCTTGTCCTCCTGCCCGAGTCCACAGGCAGCAGAGCGGCCCGAGCAGAGATCCTTTTTCCCCACCGCTGCCAACGACTGCCCACTCAGGTCCGGTGCACGGTGTTGCCACATGAAGGTGAGCGGGTGCAAGTTCAAGGCAGGGAGGTGGGTGTCATGGGGCAACAGCAGGGGGAATGGATGAGGCTGCACGCCTTCTGGCCACGAGCTGGGACACACTCTCGCTCACACACAAACACACACACACGCACGTGCAGTTAGTAACCCTCATCCCCCTCCTCCTCTTCCTCATCATCTTTCTTCGTCTTCGCCATTCAGACAGACGGTGAGCGAGGAGTGGGGGCTGGGCTGTGCCAGGCTGGTTGAACAGGGCAGGAGGGGCGGGGTGGTAGGGACTTACGGTCCGAGGGTTGCGCTGCTGCTTTTGGGGACGAGGCTGACCCCTGCCTGGCTGCAGTGCCGTCTTCAGCTATGGTTCATTTGCACAAAACCATTGAACAGGACATATTTACAACGAGGACAAAAAAAATGACTCAGACGCAGTTTGGCCCCCTGTGTCAAAGAGCTGCAAATGTAACAAGGACGAGCTGAGGAAAAAATGTGATTAATGAACAAATTCCAAACCAAAAACTATGATGATATTCATTTCTTGCAACCCAAATTTTAAAGCACCAGTTCACAATGAGCATCACTAGTGAAATAAAGGCAAAAAAATAAAGAGGCATGGATTTTGTTTTAAACAAAAACTAACATATCCCAGGCCCACCCCAAAAGAAAGGGAGCTGAACAGTATATCAACAGCGTGATGTATGCTAGCTGCACATACAGTCCTCTCACATCACGTCACGGGACAGCAGGGCACATCACATCACATCACATCACATGCAGACAGCATGGGCAGACACAGAACCATCCCAACATGACACATTAACAATAGATAATAGGTATACATATCATACATACACCCAGAGCTCACAAGCATGCATATTATGAGGTAGTTGGGTCATGCAGCCGCAGTAGGAGGTCCATAATGGATCTCCACCATGTAAATGTGGACCCTTCTTCATAGTCATGCCACAACTGGGGTCCCAAGACACTCACAGACGCAAGGTCCACTTTTGCACGCTCTACCCTGCCCTTGAGTGTGTGTATGCATGTGTGGTCAAAGCAAGAGGTTAACACGAGGGGCTGAATTTCCTCTTTATTTTCCTCTCTGTCACACAGACAGTAAATTGCAGGATGGTCCAAACGATGGAGCCAAGGAAGTATTTCAAGAGCACGGTTTAGTGACAAACCAATTGAAGTTAAAAGGTTTTGAGTTTTACGGCTTTGTTTTGGTGGGAGACGAAGACACAGGAGGTTAACATTTGGGTTTGAGCTAACATACCCAGCTTTTTCACTAAATCGCATATATGAAATACACCCCAAAACATGTCGGAAGATAATACTGACCATCCGTTTGTGCTTTACTGAGCTGCAAATAATTCATGGTGATATTTTTCCACCAGTGGAACACAAATCACATGCTATAGGATTTTCCCCATTAAGGGCAGGGGTGTGATGATTTGAAGAATTGATTCAAAGAGCAACGAGTCATGGATGCCAAGTTCAGGCTTTGGTTTTGACCGAGTGATAACTCAGCTATGTTTAACACAGAAGAACAATAAAGGCAATAAAGGTCAAATGTAATAAAAACAATATTCTAGACCACATCAAAGCAGGTTCTTTGACAGTTTGTAAATATCACTTGCACAGCAAGAACTGACGCCCATCGGAAGAATGGTTGAAAGTCCTGCTCTTCACAACTACAGTGCAATTTCTGGCGTATGACAACTTGATGAAAACAAATGCATAGGCAGCTGACGTTGATGGCATTCAATGGCATTGAAAATCGATCCATTTAGATGGACAGCTGACACTGTATAGGCACTCACTCAATCTGAGTGGGTGAGAATTGTCACCTGATCAATGATTTGAACGAATTCAAATGTAGAGGGTCATGATCTGATAATTTAATGATTTGATGCATGATGATGCGTCTTCGCCTTCAAAATGTTAAATGTTACATCTTTTACCATCTTACATACGTACAGTGCAGTGTACACATAATCTAAAATGTCATCTAAATTTATGGGTAGATTATTTTCTGACCTGGCAAAGAATCATCATCAGAATGTTTGGATTAAATCTCAGAGATTTTACCTTTTGTGACTCTAATTTAGATCTCCTTTGACCCTCTCGCTACTCTTAAGCAGGTGGTAAGCTACTGGTAGCTTCCTAGTTACTTGTTGGAGACCCTTGGCCTACATAGTATATAAAAAAAATAAACGGCTTTCAAATTGATTCAAATTAGGCACAGAATATTCAACTATAAACCAGGTCTTTGCTCCAGCCGTGGTCTCAAGCTTTGGCTTGGTCTTTACTTTGTTCTACACTTTTCCGTATCAATGAAGCATTGTGTGCTTTTGCATCGTGATGCATCTTGAAACTGAAACATTTTAACCATTGTCTACTTCAGAATGTAGAACGCCATTTTGTATAACTTACTGGAATCAGCATTCATTTTTCACGAACAAATTACAAGTCACTTTGTTTTGTTTTCATCGAGCAAAGCCCATAGACTTCCTACCGTCATTTCAGGAGGAAATTACATCACTGCATAATTGTGAATAGAACTCCAATTTTCTTGAGCGATCATGTCTCTGCCATGTTGCATTTCACAAAAGCAGAGTAAGTAGCAATTATGGCAACCTTGCATCTGTCAGTGTCTTTGGTCTTAGAACTAGAAAAGGGACCTAAACATTGCAGTCAAACAAGTGTTAGCAGTGTTAGACTTATAAGAAGGGGACACATGGGAATTGTCCTTTAATATAAAAAGAGTCAAACTGCAACCATTTCTAAAAATGTTTGCAGAGGTTAACAGCTGTACCCAAGTTAAAGGTAGGGGAGAGAGTTGTTTTTACTTTTGAAACTTGTGTTTACAATCCAACACGCAGGACAGGGGACGTAATGAGGGATGGGGCACCCAATCAAAAGCATAAGCTGCTGGGCTTTACGGACTGGGGGTGGGTAGAGGTCTAAGCGGTTTTCTGATTCGAGTTAGACATTCCTGACTGCGGCATTAAAACACAATGGGAAGGAAGTCTCAACACTGCTTTTTCTCAGTACTCAAATCCATTCGGGGAGGGTTCCAACACAAATAGATTAAAAAAAGGTAAAGAAATAAACTTAGCCTATGAGAACGTACACGTCTGATTAGGGATCTTTTTTTGTCTGACTATTAAGGGAACAGTACTCACTCCGGCTAGGGATTTCTGGATATTCTGGCGGGCTTTAGCAATGTCCTGCAGGATGGCACTAGCTTCTCTCTCCTGAGGCTGAGAGGGAGGGAGGTACAGTGGAGAGGGGAGGAGGGGGGGCAGAGATGGGGGGAGGGGTCAAACAGGCAGGCAAAGCCAGAGAGAAAGAGAGGGCAGGCAAACAAACACACTCACACACACGTATATACATATATACATACGCACGCACGCACACACACACACACACACACACACAGACACAGACACACACACGTATATACATATGCGCACTCACTCACGCACGCACGCACACAAACACACACACACACTAATAGAGAGAGAGAGAGAGAAAGAAACAAGATTTGAGTAGCAGCTTCTGCATATTTCAACGTGGATATATGCTGGACCTACTAGAAAGCAGAGAAAGAAAGAGAGAGGAGGCAATAGTGCTCTCTGATAGCCCCTGAGTCCTTATATTAGACACAGCCTAACTTATCATTACACCTGGCAACATCCATTAACCTAAACCCAGTAATACCTTACCCCTACTCTTGCTAGATTAGAACATCCCTGAAGCTTGTTTTTAATGCCTGTATTACAAACAAACATAACCAGACAATTATCAAGTGTTAATCCACCCACCCCCCTTCAGATGTTAACTGCCATTTTGACTCCTGGATTCTCAATTCAACCCCTGGAACATCAGCCACCCCACTCTCCATACCTTCCACCATCACACTGCTCTTGGTTAGCTAAGAGTCACCTGGGGCCGGTACTATGGGAGTTTAAAACAATTAGGGCAAAGCCTGACAAGCACAGTCATGGATACATCACTGCTCCATCATTAAGGCAACTGTGCTTTTCATTATTGCATTTCTTCAATATTATCTTTATTAAAATAACATTATTAAGCCTGGTGGTGTCCACATTATCTTTTAACATTGTCACACCATTTCATGAAGAAGTTGGAGATGATTTTGTGTAGAAGACGCATTTTTGACGATGTGGACAGGACTGATCTGGATAGCCTACATTCCCAAGACTGTTTACTCTTTTTCAAAAACAAATAAACAAAAAAAAACACTCTCAAAAATAAGAATCACATTATGATGTAGTCATGGAATGAACCCCAAATTCCTGCTCCATAGTACAGGCCCCTAGCCAGCTGAGGAGATCAGTCAGGTAAGCAGAACAGGGAAAGATGGAACATGCAGAGAACAGAATGTCAATCCCAGGGGCAGTACTGGGAACCACTTCCGTCACTGAGTTTTGGGAGAAGTTAAACGAGAAATGTTAAACTTAGGGGTCTTAATCCGCCCTTCCCAACCGCCACCATAAGGTCTTCCTCACAAAAAGCCCAACACATTCATACATCTCTTTTGCGTGAGGTGTGTTCAGTAGGAAGCTAGCAATGGAGCAGGCGCGTGACTCATCTTCCTTTGGGGCGAAAACGAGAGTTGAGAGGCGTGCAGTGCAGAGCAGAGTGGAGCAGAGAAGGGTGCAGGGAAGGAGTCGTACCGGCTGTGTGGAGTGGGTGATGCCGTTCATGCCCTCGTAGAAGCGCCGCTCGGCCTCATCATACCTCGGCTTGTCGAACCAGACACTGTCCTGCATCATGCACTGGAGTCCACTCATGTTGACGGTTCTACAAACAGAGAAAGAGAAAAGGCAGGAACAGCGGAGATTTATTGGTAAGTTCAGGGAAAAGCCATTAACATCCTTAAATGAGGTACAGCATTTAAGAACAAGCACTCAGATGCAGCACTCAGAACACAGATGCATGGACAACTGAGGTAAAGTCTCTCAACATACTAACTGTAAACTCCCTTAAATGGGTGTGTTCAACCATCTTGTCAATCTGAAGTTTGAACAAAGCAACCACACGCAAAAAGAACAATGTTTGAGAAGGTAATAATTAAAATATCATATCAAGCAACCGTATGAAATCAACTAGTACGGATTGAACAGCATTCTTTACATGTATTAGCTTTAGATACTATTAGTAACAGACTGTAACCTTGAAGGTTTACAATTAAATCTACCAGCAGTTATTTTCATCTTAAAAGTTTATTTAGTCCACAGTATCATTATCATGTGCCAGAGCAAATCCGTCACTGTATACCAAACTAGACCTCAGACAAGTCACAATGGATAAAAAACAACAGTGGAGTAAAAGCATGTGAGATGACAAATCTGGATTAGATAATCTACTTCAGAACAATTAAGCCAGAGCTCCAAGGCATGTCATCACAGCAAAAAAGACGAGCATAGCATAAACAAAGTCACAAGTTAAAACAAAACAAAAAAAAGTTCAAACAGAAATAGTCTCTCCATGCGCAAGGTACTTTGCGTACTTTCGAGGGTTCTTCTGAGGAGCACGCTCGGTCTCTGAGGGCACTCTCTTTCGGCCTCCGTGACCCACCCCTGCTCCGTCGGACACCCTTGCCCGCTTTGGCTCCGATGATGAGCGGTAGTGTGTGCGGCTTGTAAACTGGCGGCCACGGCCTCTTTGGTAGCTGCCTCCGCGGCCTCCCTGATAGTGGTTATTCTCCTCTGGAGCACCACGGTGCGGTGCGGCACTGGAGGTGTAGGTGGTTGTGGCTCCACTGGCAGGGTTCCGCCTGGACCGGAAAACCAGGGCCCGGGGAACACGGTCCCTGTGGGACGAAGCTGTCGGGGGGGAGCCAGACAGCCAGGTTTGAAAGGAGCTGTCAGCCTGTTCGTACAAGCTACGGTTCACCCACAGGCCAGCGGAGGGAGACGAGGGGCTGAAAGGGGTTGCCTCTGCCCTTAGGCCGACTCGCTCTGGCTCCACTGTGACCTGGCTCTCTGAGAGGGTACGTCTCCGGCGCCCTACAAGCAGCTCATCTCCGTTCAGACTGGGGCTGAAGAACACGGGGCCATACCCTGGCCGAAAGCCTCCTGGTCTTGGCCCATTGGTGCCATCGCTGCCAGTGTCGCCCCTCTGTCGAAAATCGGACTGGGGCAAATCCCTCTGAGCACACATCTGCTGTTTTTCAGCATATCAAGCAAGGTGAAGTAAAAAAAGAAATGGAGAAGCCAGATGTAGGAGTATTCCAGCAAATTAGTCTTGAGTTTGGGTTAGTCACCACATCTCCAAGTTAGCTATGAATGAATGATGAATCTAATAAGCAGTTACAGGCAGGGGATCAGGTGAAGTTAGGTGCCTTGGACAGGCTGCACACAGCTTACAGTCACTGGCCTCTGAGGTAGGCCTAAAGCTTTGGGGGCAAAGCCTTAATCAATCCTTTTTAAACCAACACAATCAAAGCATGACTCCTCAAATGCAGATAAACAAGATCTTTAGAACTGGCAAACACAAAAAGTAGCCCAACAGTAGACAGAACCAAACAAAGAATGAATTTAAGAGACATTCTCTGAAGAACATAGTTCTTGCAGCAAGTCACTAAGTCAGAAAAACAAGACTTTTTCACATCAAGACAAAATATTAACTATAACATGGATAAGCGTTTTCCAATTTCCATCACATTTCATTTTTTTTATATAACAATTACAATCCAAATAAACAAGCATAGACAAGATGCAGATGCAAAAACGAGACACGAAGACCTAAATCTCAGGCAACTGACGTCAGTTAACTATAAAGTCCAAGCAAATGAAATACTGTGAAGGACAAGATGGTGCCATCCATCCTACCAATTAAATTATATGAACACATTTCACACAATGTGCAATTGAATCGTCACCACAAGCTTGATGCACCACCACAAAATAGCTCAATTGTTCATCACTAACCTTGCAAGATGTATAGTTATAATGCAGACAGTGCTTTCTGGTCTCCCTTGAAATTTAAAATTATAAGCAATGGGAAAAAGATGGGGAACACTCTTGAGTGAAGGACAAAAACGAGGTCTTGGAGACCTTGGGCAGCAAATAAACAACAAATTAGTCAATGTTGGCCATGTTCAAACTGAGAGAAGTGGTCACAGGCCACCCTAAAGTCGTATACAAAGCAACGCATAGGTTTGAAAACGGTATTGCAGAAGTAAACGCTGACGTAGCCGATAATGTTAAACTAGCACCGGTTGAAACGGAAGTTAGTCATGAGGGATTTTTGGTTTAGGCCTAAATCTGGAGAGAACTTAACAGAATCACAATAATGATGTCTGGGTTCTATTTTGAACACTACAAGTGCCTTGACGTGTTTAATCTAAAGCAATGTGATGCAACACGTTCATGTCTACTCGTAGAAAAAACTTTCAAGGCTCCAAGTCATATTGCAACTCCAGCTGTCAACCCGACTCATTCAATCAGTAGTGTCGACTATGGCGGCTAACTACTAAAAGCATTATGACAGTGCAACGTGCTGGCGAGCTATACCCAGTCTGTATGATATTGGACATTATTTGTGTTAGATGACTAAAAATAATCGCATTACGTCGATGTCCTATGGACTGTTAATGCTGCTGTGAGAGAGCAATCTAGCTAAAACTTCATATCATTCCAGCACAAGCCAAGTGCATGATTATAGTTAGCCAGCTAGATCTGCTAGCTACGATAGAGCACCGACGTTAGCATTTGGTCTGACGCCTTTCAGAGAGTTGAATCTCGGCCACGTGGCGCTGGAACAGTGGCATAAAACAAGAGAAAACAGTATACTGGAGAAATAAAGTCAAACGTCCCCATCTTGCCATGAACAACTGAATTCTCTTTTCACTCACTTTTAGAATTATGACTTAGCGGCCGGTGTTCTGAGGGCAACCGCACTTCAACACTTCGCTGGTCCGAAAGAGACAGACGCAAACGAGTCGGGCAGAGTTATTTAGAAGGAAGGGGGTGATCAAATAAAGACACAGGTCTGTTCGCCAATATTATCATTATATTCCTCATGGAAACTTGTAAAATATATTAACGTTTACACATTCATAAGGCGACTCTACCCAAGCAAACGAGAGATATTGTTTATCCAAAGACATGTTATTGTTGCAGTGGTACGCTCCATATTACGCATGTCGAGACATTAATGGAGCTTGTAAGCAGTCCCACCCCTTCTAGAACTCAATAAAACTGTTAGCCCTGTTATGTTCTTTCAGCGAGTAATGAATGATTTCGATATTTTGTTTTGTTCAGTTAACTCAGACAAACAATCAGTCACATATAGCACATCTTAGCCTAAGAGAAGCGCATACTGTGTATAGCATCACTTACATCACTTACACTTGCCTGGGACAAAGTGACATTTACATTTACATTTACATTTAGGCATTTAGCAGACGCTTTTATCCAAAGCGACTTACAAAAGAGGATAACATTCAAGCTACAACACAATGAACTAACAAGGAGTGCATATTGCTAACATAGAATCTGCGCTGTTTTAAGTTGAAAATGCAATAGTGTAACACAATGTAGAGAAATTAAATTATTAAGTGCATTCTCAAAGTTTACGCCAGGAGATATTCTTGGAAGAGCTTAGTCTTCACGAGTTTCTTGAAGGTGGAGAGGGTATCAGTTGATCTGGTAGCACTTGGGAGGTCATTCCACCAGCGCGGAACCAGATATGAGAAGAGTCTGGACCGACCTGCACAAGGTGTTGGCCGTGCTAGAAAACGTTCCTTAGAGGAGCGTAGTGGTCGTCGGGTGACATAGGGCTTCAGAAGAGAATTCAAGTAGATGGGAGCAGAGCCATCATTCACCCTGTAGGCCAACATAAGTGCCTTGAATTTAATGCGAGCAGCCAAGGGCAGCCAGTGAAGTTCAATGAACAGAGGTGTGACATGTGCCCTTTTTGGCTGGTTAAAGACCAGTGACATAAGTGAAACCCTGCATTATAAAATTATAGTAGAATTACAGTAGAAAGTGTGTGTGTCTGTTCACCATCACTGGAAACATTTGGAGTAACTTGTAAAATTTAGATAGACAGGATGTTTCCTTCTACCATAAAAATGAAACTAAACAGACAAGCTTCAGGTCCCTGTAATCCAGAACAAACCCATATATATATAGCAGCATGTATATAGCAACTCTCTAGGCTAAGGCTAAGGTTTATAGCGTGCTTGTGTAAGACCCTCGAAATTACACTCAGCAAAAAAAAAAAAAAAACCCTTGAGAATAAACAAGGTGAACAGCAACCTGGCAGCTGATAGAAGAAATGCTGTTGCAAATCTGAACAATTACATGACTGCGAGGCTATTCTGTGCATCTCTTAGGCTTACAGAAATCTGATGACGTCTTGGAGTGCTTTTTTCAAGTTTGTCTAAACATGTTACTTACCTAAGAAAATAACCTTTCTCCATATTGAGGTATTGAAGATGATATGTTGAAGTGAGCTCTGTTGGACTGTTGGTTTTATTTTATGAATTCTGTTGTATTTTGCATTGTGCTTCTTCTATATGAAGCATTCTGGTTGTGATCAAATGAAACGGGTTGGATCAAAGTTAGTAATAGATTTACTATAGATTGTAAAACAGCAGACACAGAGGAAAGGCTCCTTGGTAAAAAAAAAAAAAGTTTTTTTCTATGACAAGATTCACAATGGTACTGACACCCGGAGACTGTTTTCCATCTTCAAATCTCTACTAAACCCAGCACCTCTGTCTCTTGCAACCAACCTCACAGCTGGACACCTTTGGTGCATTTTTTTACTAACAAAGCTGCAGCAATTAGTAGCCGGATCTCTGACCCACCTACACAGACCCCGTCTCATCCTTTTCCCACAGATTCTTCCTCAGAGCCTCTCAAAACCTACTGCTTATTTTTCTTCATTCACTTCTCACTCAAAGGACAACGTGTCTAAGCTTCTTACAGACAGCCACTACTTCTCACTACCATTAGACCCTATTCCAACCACCCTTCTACAGGCCATAGCTCCTATCATTGTGACAGCAACCACATGTGGTCAATGCTTCACTAACTATGGGTACATTTCCCACCACCTTCAAAAAAACATCCCTCGCTCCCACTCAAGTGGAGAACTACCGGCCTGTCTCTCTTCTTCGTTTCCTCTCTAAAACTATTGAATGAACCGTCTTCAAACAGGTCACAAAATTTCTCTCAGAGCAACCTCCTTGATTCCCACCAATCTGGTTTCAAAAGTGGCCCATTGAAACAGCACTTCTGTTTGTGACAGAAGCTTTAAAAGAAGTCAGAGCAGCAGGTCAGTCCTCAGTACTCATCCTGCTTGACCCATCAGCCGTATTTGATACGGTCAGCCACCGTATCCTACTGAACAAACTGACAAACATGGGCATCAATGGCAAATCGCACTCGTGGTTTGAATCCTATCTCACTGGGCGATCGTTTAATGTGTCATGGCTAGTGCAGACTTCTGCACTACACCACCTCACCACAGCGGTGCCCCAAGGCTCAGTGCTAGGGCCCCTTCTCTTTGCCACGTATACCACCTCATCGGGTCCAATCATCCACTCACATGGCTTCTACTATCACTGCTATGCAGATGATGCCCAGCTCTATCTGTCCTTTCATTCTGGTGACTCCACAGTGTCAACATGAATCTCTGACTCTCTTTCTGACTTATCTGCATGGAAGACAGAACATCACCTCTAATTAAACCTCTCCAAAACTGAACTGCTGGTCCTCCCAGCCAAGCAAACCATACATCACAACATCAGCATTAAGACAGACTCTCTCAAGGTTGCAAGAAACCTGGGTGTCATGATTGATGACCAGCTGACCGTTTCTGATCATGTTGCCTCTGTTACTTGGTTGTGCATTCTCCAGTCTGTGAATTTTGGACTGGCAAAGTTCATAGCACTAGGGAGATGAACGTATCAAGAGTAGCCACAATTGAGCCCATATGAGAATCCTGCGTGCCAGGTGGCACATCTGGGCTGACCGGAGGCCATCCTGGAGGTTTATGTAAGCCACTGTGGCTGTATTGTCTGATCAGGACATGGTGTCCAGTGAGTCACAGGTAGAAGTGTTTCAGTGTAAGGTACACCATCAGCAATTCCAAGACATTGATGTGCAGGCGAGTTTGAGATTTCGTCCAAAGCCAGCTGCAATCAGCTGCGATTTCCCGATTCACTCTGAGGCTGAGTGAGCTCAGATGAGTGAGGGTGTGTATACAAGTGTTGCTGCACTTATATTGGACCCTTCCCTAAAATAGCCCAGTCATCCAGATAAGTTAGGATGCAAATTTTCAGTTTCTGTAGCAGGTGTATAGCCTCTTAAATGTATTTCATAAAACAGAATGGAGATAGTGACAGCCCGAACGGTAGAACTTGGAACTGAAGGGAAAATTCAGAAACTGTTTGTGCCTGTTTGTCACTGATATGTGCGTATTTCAAGTCTATAGCGGCAATCCAGACATGCTGCCGTACGCTCCCAATTACCTGCATCAGGGTAAGCATGGGAAATACAAGACGCTTGAGATGACCATACAGGCGTCTTAGGTCGAGGACTGATCTTGTTTCCGTCCCTTTTCAGGATGACAAAGTAAAGGCTGTAAAATCCCTGCATCCAGTCCAAAGCCTGGATGTCATAGCCATAGACATGCAAAGATTCTAGAGTCTCTAGAATCTTTGCATATGTCTACATCTGTGGTGTCCCACAGGTGCACTACAGCCATGCTATGCTCATAGCTCCTGTATGAAGACTGGATGTCACACAATTTTCTTCAGCTGAGCACAGATTGAACCGGAGTAATTATATTTGGAAAAAGGAGGAAAGACTCAGGATCGTCATTGCTATTGACATGAGGGTGCTTAAAAGAAAAGATAGTGTTAAAAATCTAGGCATCCTCATTGACAGTGATCTAAACTTCACATGAAAGCAATCACTAAAAAAACATCTAATCATCTAAAAAACCAAACTAAGAGGTCTTTTCACCTGGCCTCTCTAAAAAGACTATCAAAGAGCTTTAACAGATCTAGAATACCGCTGATATTCTTACAAGAACAAAAAGATCTGTATTTACAAAAAATTTTATCATAGAAGAGAACTCCTAAATCACGCTAAAAGTTGCTACTCCTAAATCACGCTAAGAGTTGTCTCTTAAAACTTTCACAAGCAGCTGAGACCTACTTTTAGTTAGAAAAAAGACAATTCTTAGAATAAGATAAGAGTTCTGTTGCTATGGTTGACGTCAGCTCTCATGCACAAGCCTGCTTTACATTGCATTTACAACCATGATTGGTTGATTAGTGACAGGTCTTTGCAGGTCGACGTGTCCAGCGATATGTTGCTGCACTGCCGCGTGAGTACTTTCAGTGAGTGCTGACGGAGATCACAGGCTACAAATAAAATGGTAACAGAATATACTGTGGATTGGCAAAGAATATTTGCACTGCATTTATGATGACATGTTTGCATAGATAGGAAGTATACATATTGAGTTTGTATGTTGATTGTATGCACATACTATATACTTCAAAAGTGATTTTGGTGCTGTTATTGCATTTCTTGCAAGCTGCGTATTTATTCCCTGATAACAGATACCTCAAATACGTGACCTTGCATGTGCATTTCAAAAGATTACGGACTCCGGATTAGGAGTCCTCTGGACTACTTCTAAGATGTCCCAGACTTAGGTGCTACTTTGCGAATTACTCCTGAGTCCTAAAGAGTCCTAAAGTTATGACTGACACGCCCATTATTTTTAAGAGTTTCTCCTAAATTTGGCTGTTAGGAGCTACTTTTAGCCTTAGGATTCTTTGTGAATATGGGTCCTGATCTCATTGCTCCAATTTTAAACACACCCCTAAGCTCCTCCTACAGTTTCCATTTATTTGTAATTTACACTAATGTCCTAAATTCTCACTATAATTAATAATTTTTGAAGAGTTACGTTGCTGTATGTTCCTAGCCCTTAAGATCAAGTAAAGCTCTAGTTTAAGTAATTCCAGTTTACATGCCTTGTTTGTGTGTTTGTTAGTTGTAAAGATGATCATCCACCTGCAGAGCAAAAGGCTCACAGCAAACTACAATTTTTACTAGTGAAGAATGTGAAGGATGAGGTGGTTAACAGACAGTGAATATATGACCCTATCTATCATCTGTAGCCAAAAAATATTTTATAATCTGTTGTCCACTTGGTGAATGATGAGTCAGGCCATGGCCTGCCAAAGGCAATGGGGAAACTGACAGAATCCACACAGTTGGTTCATATCCAGCCTCAAGGCTGTCAAAGACATTTATCTTCCTCATCTTTAAAGGGCACACTCCATAAAAACTGTCTCCTTCATCATCAATGCAAGCTACCCCGTTTCTCATTAGAAAAGTTAGTTAATCAAACTCTCTACAGTTTATTACAACACACAAGATTGTGAATTGAATGTGTTGTAAAATGGATCAGACTCGTCTGTGCAGCCAAGTCAATATGGAGTTCATCTTGCATAACATTCAATTTGCAACAAAAATGAAAACAATATTTATCTCAAGTCTCATAACCTCTTTGCAGCCACCCTTTCTCTTAAATCAGTGACGCTGAAGCTTCGTCTATTCATTCTTTATGTCCGATCTAGATTATTGTAGCTCCCTTTTATTGGCCTTCCCTCTGAATCCCCTCAAAGACTAACATATATTCATCAGACTCCTCATCCATGCCTATTAATCTACTTGCATTACCCTTATTTTTCTTGTGTTCCTACTTGCTACTTGTTTCGTCTCACTCCCTCAGATTCTCTATTCTCTTGCTCCTCAACAGCAACCTCTGCCCTGGGTGGCCAGTCCTAGTCCTTCAGCCGTGACTGCTCATCCCTTCTTTCAGATCACATCTCAAGACCTCTCCTTCCCTTTCTTCACCATGTAAAGATGTTCCACTGAAGTATGTGGATCTATGGGGTGTAATAATACAGTCAATCCATTCAGCTTGATACAGGAGGGCTTATGGTTCAATACGATACAGCCAATTCAGCCAAACTACAAAGCTGTCAAATGTTTTTACAAGAATTTGTGTAAATTTAGTCCTAGAGGAAACATTTTTGAATAGGTGTAGTTGTCATTTTGTAATGTATTTTTTAAATGAAATGCCATGATATTGTTGCAACCGATAATGCATATTGACATGCTTTTGAATCTTGATATAATGATGTAACATTGTATTGCTGCACACCCAGTCAAAGTTGATGTCCAAGTGTTGTCTACATCCAAGTCAATAATTATGTTTCAGGAGCACCACTGTTGTTCTGAGATCAGTGGAGAGCCAACACTCTCATAGAATATCTGCTGTATTGGCTACTTTGGGTCATGGGAACACCTGAAAAGAAATTTGGCCCCTGACTTGCAGGCCGGCTGTGATAAGGTGGACTGAAAGCAGTATTTAATTTTTACATGCATTTAATTTTCGTGGTCCACCAGCTCATAGGTGTGGCAGCCCACACACTGATTTATCCCTGTTGGCCTAATGGCCAGTGCACCTCTACCCTGTGTCGATCTAGGTAGCTAAGCTAAGCCTCTGAGACATGAAGCTAGTCTCAGTTCTCCCCAGTTACGCAGACCTAATATAGTCATAAATATCACTATTTCCACTTATTAAAATGACTTCTCGTTTCTGCTGTTGGTCTCTGAGAGATAATCCTGGTTTCCTTCTACACTCCATGTAAACTAATAACATTGGCCTGAAGCCATCCAACATCAAAGAGAACATGCACCCTTTTCCCTCATTTCCCACTTCACTGTACATGTGAGGAGGAGATAGGACATGTCTTAAAACTGAAAGGAGGTTCTTACAATCAGTATTCACTGCACTTTATTTCTTACAGTGGATAGCACTTAAACATGCTTCAGTCAGCATCTCGTAGGGTGAACATCAGATATGCCTGTTCAAATTAATTATGCTCTTGTGGATTGATGATGTAGTAAAGAAAATGACTGTGGTAGGCCTAATCATTACTTGTGTTTTATGGTGATGTTGGTTGATGTCTTTTGACAGCAAAGGATATGGAGAGGGCAGGGGTGTTACACTTCCAAATAGAAGCTCTCCTCACAACAGACGTTATCCCAGGTGACAAGAACATTCATATGATGTATTATAAATGAGAGGATAACTAGGAATAAATTAGGCAAATAAATTAATTAATAAAACACACACACACACACACACATACACACACACACACACACACACACACACACACTTTCAGGTAGATGAGCTTAACGACTCCCAAACTGAAATAAGAAGAACTGAATCATTGACTGCCTACGTCACTTGTTAATTGGTGGCTGAGTAAAGCTTAGATTCATATTTTTCAAAGGCCATGGGATTGAACCGTTGGCAGGATCTTGTTTAAGTACAGCAATTTTAAAATGTCAAACCTAATAGGATCTTATGAGTGAGCTGTTCTTCTGTTTGCATAATTTTTTGATGGCATCCTCTTTTAAACCTTGTCTTACAGCCTTGTGCTTACGTAAGACACACTGCCTCCCCTGGTATCGGGGGACAATGTTCATTCTGAAAATCAACAGTAGGGCGCGAGCTTATCGGTTTGGTGTGGAGTCTCAGCAATATCTGTGCAGATGTTGGCATTAATTATGTGCTAAATAATTTTATAGACCTCTGCCGCTGAGTGTCGACATTTTACCATTCAATTATTCTAAATGCTTTGGAAAGATGAGGGACTTTATTCAACAAAACAGTAATATCAAAGGCTGGAAAAGCCCCGTGGTCCTGCATTTCTTTGTGATTTGTAATGGAAACTCCAGTTTATCACCGGCAGTTCTGTAGAAAAGGGACGTTATTTTACTGCGTTATCAGACACAGCATGTTAACCTGTTTTTTTGGACACTCGAGGTCACTTGTTCGCTCTTTCTAAGCTTTTGGTTATGGATGTCTTTCGTCTGTGGATATTTATAACTTTCTTTGGAACGGTAAGTTTGCCTGAATATTTTGAAAGTTTCGGTTGGGGTTTGTATGAATCGGCTTTATTTTTACAAAAGAATGTGCATTAGGCTACCACGTGGAAACGGCCACCAGAAAATGAAAGAAATTATCCATTATTGCTGTCAAGCGCTCAGATTAATGAGCACTTCTGTTGTAAACAGTTTTGCGTTTTATCCACCTAATTTTTTGAAATTGTTGGGTATATTTTCGATTCGATTCGTCATTTCAAATCAGGTAAATCTTCTTTTAGTGAGGTAGACATAGAAATGATTGTTCAGTTCGTGTCTCTGTGCCGATGAAATATATTACCATATTGAAATGACTGATGACACTCATGGACACCCAAACATATGCGCGCACACACACGAAGCGAAAACGAGAAAATGTGCAGTCCTGATGAATTAGTGGTACATAGAGCTAAATTTAAACAGACTTTGCCTCGGAAAGGCACTTGCTTTCTCTTTTGTAGTCTTATGCATGCACACACAACTTTTGGGTGTCCTAATATTGCTGTGATTCTGACACCTGCAGGCGTGTTCCATCCATCCGGACTGTGCCATAATTTCGGAGCATATGAAAGCTCAGGAGGCCTGCATCAAAATCAGAAGGACAGAGTCACGTAACCAAAGTGAATGGATGGGTGGGTATCCATCACATGTGCACCACGGCCATAACACTCATCCTAGCTTTATTTGCCTTTTTTGGGATCTGGGGTCGCTTGTTTTGAGCCCCAGAGACGTCTTTTTCTCAACAAGCCACAGTTTTGATAATATTCTAGGTGGGAGTCAACGTTCCAGTACAACTATGTTTAAACATTTATGGCACTGAATGTTAGATAAGACAGAGAAGGGAGTGTCACATCCCTAGGAAAACGTGTTATGGCTTTCAAAGCATGAGAGTTTAGAATGAATGGAATGATACAATGACAAAAGTACAGTAAAGTGCTTCACGCTTTGATTGGCTATCTCTAGCCACCCACCTTTTGCATGTGCAAGTATGTGCATAAAAGCCCCAAATGGTTATTTTGCTTTGGGGGCATATGGTTTCAATGCTGTTCAGAGATTACAGAACCAGTTCAGTGGAGAATCTCATTCGTGTGTGATATATGAACAGAGTTTATTGAATTTCCAACCATCGGTCTACTGCTGCATACAATTCATTGCTCTAAGAGCCATCTTGATGTAACCAGGAAACCATTACGGTGAAAATTGCTTTATTGGCCATGAATGAGCTAATATGTATTGATGAATTTAGTAGATTATATCGTGTAAGAAGTAGCCCTAGTTCACTGCCTTTTCACGATTTTTCACGATGCCGGGCAGTTGTGGAAAAAGAGTATGAGTCCTCCTTTAAGACAGAGTGAGAGATGGAGGGAGTTTGTATAGGAAACGACAGTGTCAGCATAGCCACCATGATATGCCCTCAGACAGCTTGACCTTTTGAAACCAGACTGATTTAATCTTGCAGGTTAATCAACAGACAAAAAGTCTAAAATGAATTGAGACTCGTTATTTCCTTGTATGGCGCAGAGATGAAGATTTCTAACAGTAATATGCGTGCACGGGTGACTGTTTTTTGTATGTGTGTGTGTATGTGAGGTGGTGCCTGTGTGTACATGTGTGCACCATGACGGTAGTTGCTCAGGGGATTCTGTTTTCTTAGAACCCAAAGACAGAGCAAATGCATTAGTGCCTTGATGGAAAAACCATGTATGCCTTCTCTGTTGAAGGCATGGCTAATTTCGGTGTCATTGGAATTAGCCCATGGGAATGCAGTGAAAATTCAATTAGCCTAGTGCTCAATATCTTTCCTGTCAACCAAACTCCACCTGAAACATGAAATAAATGGACAAACATATGCGCTTCAGCTTCAAGAATAACAATCATTTTTTTTATTGATTTTGAGGTTACATAAGTTAGACCCATGGAGTTAAACTCATCATTAGGCATAACCTACAGCCAATTTATGCATTAGGTTGAAAGACAAAAATTTTTCCATTGATTTTAAGTTATGTAAGTCAGACAGTCATGACAAGCCGTATTGTGGACTCACTGTCAAGTGGACCATTGTCAAGTCATGCGTTCATTTTATGATAGCTCAAGTAAGAATTGAATATTTGGGAAATTGTGAGTTGAAATTTCTTAACATTAACATGAACATCTAAACATGAAATTCTATCCCTTCTAATGGTCTGGGCTCTTTGTAGATGGCACTAAGGGAACGCTGAAGGTGAACGCACCCTGAAGATGCATGCGGACGTTGTCTGTAGCCTGCAAAAGCGAGAGATAGAGAGCTGGGGACACTGTTTATACCACTTGCCTGACCTCCCTCAAGCAGATATCACGAGAGGCCAGAAATGTGCCATATAGAATCCTAGTAATAAGAATGGGCAGTCAAAGGATGACAGGTATTTCAGTGATGAAAAAAATGGGAAGATGCAATGCGCTCTAACAATTGTGTGCCTTCTTTCCTTCTGTTTTTTTCTTCTGTCCTTCCTTCCAGAACCAAAAATCACTCCCATATTTCTAGTTTATGGTCATCTTGTTTAATTTCTCCAGTGGCTGTAACCTAATTTGGTGTGTGATGAAGTAAAGAAATCACCAGTCTGTGTTCCTTTTGACAGGGTTTTCTATGGCAAGAACCAGAAGGTTGCCAAGGTTTTCTCCTTTTTTTCAGATGTCTTTTTTCAGTCTTTGTTCTTCTTCCTTATTGTTTCATTTCTCAGTCTGGTGTTCCTGTCATGGAAACAGGCTGCCACTCTATCATTATGGGGTTGTTTCTGGCTAATTGTAGCACATTATAGATTTGATGTACCACTGAAAACTAAGGAAAGACCTTGCTTATCTGCAGGTGGTTTGGGATTTAACGATGACTTTGGATAATTATTCCCTGGTGCAATTTCAGTGATAGTTTGTGTGATAATGTTAGTGTGAAGAGTTGTTTTTGCTGAGTGGAGCACCACAAAAGTCCATCAAAAACATTACAGTAAAAAAAGATAATATGCATAGTAAACATGCATTTCAGAACAAAGATAACGTAAAAAGCATTAGAGAAGAAGCATTAATGTATAAATGGAGAACTTTTGTGATTGATGTAAATCATCTGGATCATAAAGGCCATTGATTTATTGCATGATTAGTGAGCAGTGTAATAAGTGTCTCAGATTCACTGATAGTTGTCTGTTCTGACAAAAGTGCTGAATAATTATATTTTTATGATGTTAAAGTATATTATATTTATATATTAATAACTGGTAATATGTGTTTGGTACTTGTGTTTGTGTGAGTAATGGAACATACATATATGACAAAGAGAACATTGCAACTGTTTTTGTATCCCGTGACATGTGACACATCAAGTGTGTTTGATAGGCCTACCGTTTTTTCAGTTTATTTTCCCTTGGTGTGTGTCTAACTCCATCTGTTTGTCGGTCTGTCTGTCTTTCTGTCTGTCTGTCTGTCTGTCTGTCCAGGCTGTGGCACAGAGTGGGATGGCATCCAGTGCTGGCCCCATGCGGAGCTGGGCCAGGTGGTTAATCTGTCTTGCGCCAACATCCTCCAGCTCCTCACTCACACTCAAGGTCTGTTGGTGTAGTGCTCATCTCCCAGTCATCATCATTATGGCATTGCTCTTTAGTCATTTTTGGTGATAAGTTGTGAATTAATTTTAGTATTCTGGCCAGGTCTGTGGATTAAGAAAAACTGGCCTACTATTTTTGATGACTGCTGAGAGGCACTTGGATTATAGTTGCATTTTTTTGTCTTTGACTTGAAATTGAGCCAGGAGCTGTTTGAATTGATTAAGAAATGAAATGTTATTAATTCGTTAATCATTAACCACAAACATATAGTTTTTATATTGCAAGCAAATCTTAACCTATACTGCTTAAAATACTTTTTTCTACACTCTTAACACAGCACACCTACTGTACATCACACAGTTAACCAAATATTTATTTTTTTTTATCAAAAATACCACCAAAATACAACCTGGCTTAAAATCAAGTAATTCTACCAAACATAAGCACCTGTTTTCTGTACACAATGAACACAGCCAATCGTGGTATACAGATTTTCAAAATACTAGGCCTACCGACTGTCGGCACTTCTAAAACTATCTTAATTTTTGTTTCTCTGTTCTACTGCTGCTTGCACGCAGTGCTGCCCATAGACTACAGTAAAATCCATAACTTTAACACTACAGTAAGATGTTTTTTTTCCTTTTCTATTTTTAAAGGGGACCTAGAATGGATGAATGGAGTATTGTACCTTGTTCTCTGATGTTAGAATACAATATATTCAACATTTATCAAAAACAATGGCTATGCACATCCTTTCCTGTTTATCAAGCCAAGCCAAAAATGGTTTCCATTCAGTGTCTCTTTTATATAATCTGTTCAGTGTTCATTCAGTAATTATTATCTAACCTTTATGCTGATGTTACAGCACTTTTGAACTTAGGTTTTAGACTGTATTTAAGGTTTTGAACATTAGTTTTCCATTTCTGGCACTCCGTGCGTTAGCACTTGTAAATAGTTTTGGCATGGGGATGACCTTGTATGTAAAGAAATTGTAAGCATCATGCATCAAATTTGATCATGACCACTTTAGTCAAAATAATTTATTAATATTGGCAATAAGTTACATTTGGCTGTATGGCTCTGTTCTGGAACCTCCCTACCCTTCCATGTGCAAACATGGAGAGCCTAAGGCAGGGAGAGCTGCAAAGAAGATCCCCTCCACAAGGCATACAGAACAGAACAAGCATCAATGACAACAGCATTGATTATGACAGATAAACAAACAGGTGGAGTTTGGGAGGAAGTGGGTAGAGTGTCTTGCAAAGGGAGCGGCGAGAACAGCCATGTTAGAGCAGCTTAAAAGCAGGACCTGTTCACTTATCAGCTCGACCAAACAGATTGACCAAATGATGCAGTCACCTGGGCTATCAGCTGATAGCTTGCCTGCCAGAACTAATGCTATGCTTGATTCGTTGAACCGGCCAATAATCTGCTAATTGTATACATTTGAAAATGTGACTAAAGATTGGACAAAAGCTTCTTAGCAATTGAAAAACTGTGCTGATGAATTGAATGTTAATTTACATTTAATGTTCAACCATGGCTGACTTCAGACGTTCATTTCTACATGACTCCCACTGAGCCATATAGTTCAGTCATGACCCCAGATTAGATCATTCCCTTGTAGCGGCCTCCCGTCACCACGTTGCCACGACAACACACCCCACCAGCAACAACCAGTCTTGAAGAGAGGTGGAGAAGTAAATTAAGACCTCATTAGTTATCATACTGAGAATATTCATCTCTTATCCATCCCAGAGGTAGAGGGCAAATTAATGTAGTCATGTATGTGTTGTTTGGTTGGTGATTTATCCTAGTGGACACCATACACAAACAAGTCCACCACAGATGAGCTGTGTGTGTGTGTGTGTGTGTGTGTGTGTGTGTATATATATATATATATGTGTGTGTGTGTGTGTGCGTGTGTGTGTGTTTTAAAACATTGTTGGTGCCATATCACTGTGAGCCAGAAAGGTAAGTTTTCAATTCAGTTATATTTATGCAAGTCTCTGTAATTGTCTCGTGGTGTATTACAGACATTAACAAGGAGCACCCAAGAGCAACAGGGCCAAGGAAAGTTAAAAACCTTGGGCAGGTCCACAGCTCAAGGGGCCAGTCCAACTGCCAGGGGTCATGCAGGAAAAGTACAGTCTGCAGTTCCCATAAGTGATAGACTACAATTTGTCCAAGATTCTGGCTGAGCATCATAATAATGATAAAAAGTTATTGTCCCACAACATTATATAGTTGCCAAGCCATAGGTGGTTATCTAAAGTTCTGGCTGGACAGTGTAGTAGCAGCTAGACAATGTTGAGAAACAATGTTAAAATCAGGGAATGAGATCGATCATGGGTAACATTGGGTGGAGTCCATTCTGACAAATGCTATTGTGAGAAGAGGTTGGTTGCAGGGTCTCTAAGAGGGAGAGTGGGTCCTTGCATGAGCATTCCGTGAAGCTGGTTGCACACCTCTTAGGATGGAGTTGGTGACAGGAATATCGACCAGTGAGAGACATGATGATGAAGATGTCTCTTAGCAGAGATGATTGTGGTGTATGTGGGCAGAGGAAGCAAATGAGTTAAGCCAGTCTAGTAGATTCACACGTCACAAATGATGTGTCATATATGCATGTATGTAAAGAAAGAGAGAGACAGAGATTTGTATGGCATGACACATGACAGGTCTGTGGCAGCACAAAGCTTTAGTAGCATATAGCTAAGGTATTGTGCATGGCAACTCAACACCACTGCAGAGATGGTCAGGGGCCACCATACCCGACAGAGCTGGGACTGAGGCAAGCATGGTGGAGGCTTAATTTTGTGATCGGTGAGACATGTTTTGTTTATATGAACTTATGTTTTGGTTTAATGACCTGTTGGATGAGTTTAGCATGACTGACTTTTATTGTCCTGAAAGCGACTGGCAGAGGGTTTCATGGAGGTCATGATAGCATCCACCCTAATGAGCTTTTAGAAGTAAAACAACCCTTAAAACTGTCAGACCCTTCACCATAACTGCCAAATTGGCAGGGGGTTATTTTCAATATCATGATTCTTTTAAATGCCTAAACCACCATGATTCAAAAAGCTCAACTGTCACTCCTTTGACCATACAAGGCAAGTTTGGCAATGCAAGTTTACTTTTATAGTGCATTTCATACACAAAGGAATCACTATGCACTGTACAAAAATAAAAGCAAAATACAGTAGATGAAAGAAAGCACAAAAAAGACAATAAAATGAATAAAAACATGATGAGCATAAAAGTTTAAGAGTATGTTAAGTTAAAGAAAGATAAGTGACTCATTAGAAGAAAGCATCTGAGAACAGTTTGGTCCTAAGTCTAGATTTGAAACTGTCAACAGTAGGGGCATTTTTGATGTTTTCAGGAAGTTTCTGAAGCTGAAAGCTGCTTCACCACACTTTGTTTTGAGCACAGGATTTACCAGCAATTTTTTCTCCTGTGACCCGAGAGACCTAAGTGGTATGTATTGCTGAAACATGTCAGATAGATAATTTAGTCCTGTCCCATTTAGAGATTTAAACACAAGCAGCAATGATTTAATGTCAATTCTGTAACTTACAGGGAGTCTATGCAAGGACTTTAGAATGGGAGTAATGTGGTCAGTACTTTTTGTTCTTGTAAGAACCCTAGCAGCTGAATTTTTGATCAGTTGTAGATGTTTGCTTTTTAGGAAGACCTGTGAAAAGACCATTGTAGTAATCAACCATACTGGAGACACAAGGATACAGGGAAAATTTATTGTCACATGCATATAGGTCCCGAGTGTAAAAAATTACAATACTCCCACATATTAATAAGGGGCATCCAAGAGCAACAAAGGCTAGGTAAAACCTTATCTTATCCAAGGAAGAAACTGTGGACAGATCCACAACAGGCATTTTCTAAATCCTCTTTTGACATTAGACCTCTTAGTGTGGAAATATTTTTTACATGATAAAATGCTGACTTAGTGATTGCTTGTATGTGACTGTTGAAGTTTAGATCACTGTCAATGATGACCTCAAGATTTTTAACAGTCTCTTCTGCTTTTTGCCTCTTTGTGTCGAGGACAGAGTCTTTCCGCCTTTTTTCCAAATATAATTACTTGAGTTTTGTCTGTGTTAAGCTGAATGAAATTGTGTGACATCCAGTTGTTAATTTGGTCTACATACTGATAAAGACACTCAAGGGGGTTATAGTCATCAGGTGACAAAGCTAAGTAAATTTGTGTGTCATTGGCATAGCTATGATAAAAGATAGAGTTGTTTGTGATCGTTTGTCCAAGTGTAAGCATATGGAGGTTGAAAAGTAATGGAACAGAGGTGAGCACACCTCTTTTTTTTGTAATTGTATTTAAAATATGTTTTCTGTTGTCTTTCCCATGTTGGAAAATGACTAGGGTATTTGACCTCTGTTTCATTTAATCTGTTTCATGTTTATATCATAGTGAACCATTAAGTCATGGATTACTACTTGAAAGTCCACAGGCACCTTGGATAACTTTAAGAAGTTGAATACGGGTTGAAAAATTATTCAGTTACATAATTATTTATTTTTTTATAGGGATGCCAATAATTGTGGCACATGTGTTTTAGTGAAAAATCTTTATTTCTTTTTTATGGATTGTGTTTCCTCTCTCTTTGAGGTGGGACTGTTCTCTATCATTTTCATTGTGAGACTAACATAAATTCCATAAAGATTTTTTTTTATTCCACTTTATAGTCGTCTTTACTAGAGGTGGCAATAATTATGGAGGCCTCTGTATGTTCATATTTTAGATGTTCATAATTTTGCACAGAGAAGGGGTGACAATTAATGCTTGAAGCTCCTTGATGTGTGTCCCTGGGCTAACCGAGTTTCTTGAGAATCTGCATGGTCCAAATTAGCAATGTTGAAGGTTGTGGTGTTATTTATTCCCACAGTGTGCTTGATTTGCAGAGGGTAGGGGGATGCAGGGGGTCGGCGGGAAAATGGTGGTGTGCATCCCCTGCTGTGTCCGGGGGCTATATATGTGTTTGTGTGATGCTCACAGTCATGGGTTCCGATCCAAAGTGTCGTAGTTTACATATTCTACGGGTCAGTTGTCTGTGGGCAGTGTCTGTGGATGATACAGAGCCAGAAAGACACAGAAGCCCCAGAGACATAGTGAGGCAGCCAGCCCTGATATCAGACTGGATTTGACCTGCTTTTCCTTTTTATCATTGCCTTTAGATATGCTGGAATGTGAAATTTAGCCAAAGAGTTTTTTTTTTTTTTTTTTAAGTGAGCTAGCTTTTGGACATTAGCTTTTCACACATACATTTTCATTTTGTGGGACTAAATCAATTTACAGCTCCCCTTCTCACCCTGGTGTTGCCCTGCCATGGCTGAAAAACAAATCATGAAAACCCAAGGAACATCACTGAGTCCCAAGATAACTGTTTTTTAATATTGTCATTTTATTTTTATCTAACTCTGATTTCAGATTATTCCCCATATTGCAAGTTGAATACTCAAAGGAGCCTTGCTCTGAAAAGCTCCCGTTGAGCTTATCAAGGTTCAGCCCCTTTCTGATAGAAGATTAACGACTGGCCTTCACAGGCAGATGATCTGCAAGAGGACAGAGGGAAGGAAGCAAACACAAAAATAGAAACACATTAAATCCTCATTATGGCATAAACGATGTCTGACCACAATGTGTAAACAATGTGTGACTAAATCTGATTCTTCTCATATTGGAAAATCCAGTTAGGAAATCATTGTGATTACAGCTCAGCTGTAAGCTTTTTTCCTTTCTGTGCTCGAACAGATAAAAGAATTGTACATTTCCTGGAATAGGCTTGTTTATCACTTGTCTTTAATTGCTTTTTTTCCTCCTAAAACCTCGTGAGACGTGAGATTAGTGTATAGCCGTTGAAATCTGGGCTTCTGTTTTTGTCATTATGACCAAATCCATGGGAAAAGCTCTGAAAGCAGAAAAGAGCAGCTGAGTGCACAACGTATAGGTCATGTCTAACATGTTATTTTCAGCTCTGATGGTGACCTGAGTTCATTACGTGTGGTCATAAGGTGGCTCTGTGGTAACTTGAGTCAGAGGCTGTGAGAATATAAACAGTGAAGTGAACAGCAGGGAGAGGGAGAGAGAAGGAGAAGGAAAGTGTCCTGCAGTGCACAGCTGCATAGAGTGTCAGGGTTATGGTGCTCTTGAGCTGTCTGATAGCTGTCACTCATACAAGGCTTTAATATACTGTAGTCACTTAGCTCACTTCACCGTGCAGGGGTTGAGGCAAGAGGCCGTGGGTTTTCAGTGGTGTTGGAAACTGTGGTGCATGTGGTAATAATATCTTTATATTCCATAGGGCATGTGTTCAGAAACTGTACCAAGGATGGCTGGAGTGATGTACACCCTGCTTATAATGTGGCCTGTGACTTTGGGGAAGAGCCTGAATATGAGGTAGGCTCATCCCTTTCTTCTTTCTCACTCGTTTCCTGTCAGTCTTGCAGTAACTGTCCTGTCCACATAAAGGCTATCTTTATATTTATCTTTCTGTTTATCTATCTATCTATCTATCTATCTATCTTTAGATTTTTTCTAAAATAGGTAGTTGCAAAGTTCAAATATGTACAGTATATGTTAAAATTGAAATAATGATCTCCTATGATTATAAAATGATAGTGTACACTGCAGCATTTTTGCTGTGCTATCTTTTCATGTGGGTTGCCTTGCCCATAGCAGAGTCATAGGTTTCGTAATGGATTGAGGTTGCCCTTTGCTGCAGGCCATTTTTCTCTACAAGCAGCAAGGGGTGGGGGTAGGGGGGTCTTCACCATGAACTCATCGAGGAGTTCATGATTAATTCATTGGCAAGGATTTGGAGGTCAACATTTGCTGACAGTCCTTGGGTTAAGAAAAGCATCACTGAGTTCAGGAGTACTCATTAGGATGGTATTGTTGGACATGGAAAGTCACTGCGCTGGGGAATGCACAGGGCTGGAGAACTGATCTAGACTGCACATTGTGTGTGTGTGTGTTTCAGACAAGCTACTTCTCCACTTTTCGACGGGTGTACACAGCAGGATACGCTACCTCCCTGGTCTCTCTCATCTCAGCTATATTTGTTTTTGCTGCATTCAGGTGAACAATGGCACCATTACCAAATCATTTAGCACTTACTGCTAATTATTTTACATGCTACTATTACTGGTGAGTGAGATTATTCTCCTGCCTTTATCTGTCTGCAAAAGCAAGGTAATTTTGTGGGTTATTATTGTACTTATATTACTGAACTATTGTTATTACTAATTTTTTGGAGAGAGTAAGAACACTGGACTATTATAGTAAGGACAAAAAACAAAAAACACTGAAAATGTGCTTTCAATGTCTTCTTATTCTTTCAGTAATGAATGTCAGAATATGCATTTTTATTATAAAAGACCAACCACATTAATAAGCACAGAAACTTTCTCATCATGATATACTCATCTTGGAATAAATGTATTATGGTATATGTAAAACTCACTGATCAGATGTACCAATTGAGGAGTGTTGGTGCAGACATTGAGTGGATAGAGGGACTTGCTTGCTGGTGGCTGATTTTGATTTACACAATCTTGGTGGCTGTGGCTCATTTATGTTGACAACTGATTTCATGCTGGCCTTGATAGGAAGTTCCACTGCACCAGAAATTACATCCACATCAACCTGTTTGCCTCCTTCATCCTGAGGGCCAGTGCGGTGTTTATCAAGGATGCTGTTCTCTTTGCTGATGAAACACTGGACCACTGCTTCATGTCCACAGTGAGAGCTAACACACACACACACACACAGAGACACACACACACATAGACTCAGAGATGTACACACACATCACAACGTCATAAACAAGCGCATATACACAAGTCACATTTATTCATCACACTTTTTGGTTGCCTTAGTGCCCCACAATTTCCCGAATCTTGTTTCACTTTATATGCCTAAAGATTTGTATCTGGCTCCAACACACAAGAAGGACTGCTGCCTTTAACGTCTGTGATTTGGTCATCAGATAACAATTATAGGCAGTATTTTGTATAATGGCATGACAATTCTTATTTATTCTAACAGCAGTTCTAGAAGTATGGCATCTGGTAAAGACAATAGTATTTACAATTCCATGGGAAGCATTTCCTGTTGCCAAGCAACAGCCCTACTTCAGAAAGGGATTTTTAGGGATTATAGTAATAATTTTGAGTTGAATTTTTGAAATGTTCTTATCACAACTGCAGGGTTTATTTCTGTCTTATTATTCCTTCTCCCAGAGACAAACCCTGAGGAGTTTTTTTCTTTCGTCAGGGCAAACTCAAACAGCTGTAAAATGTGTCTATAAAACAGTAACAAAATAGTATCCTGCTATTTCTTGTCTGGTGAAATTAAACACACCAGCACACGCTGATTTCTGAAGTGGTGCTACCTCTGCAAAACTGATGAATGCTAGATCTTCTTCCTCTTGAGTAGGCCTGCCATCAGTGTTCCTTTACCAAACAGGAGAAAAGATGGATTTTATGGAAATATTGACCTGGATATTCAAGTAATTCATATTTTATTCTAATTAAGACACCCTAAAATTGCCAGTTAATAATTCTTAATAAAATGCAATCCTACAGTTTTTAACAGTTTTTTTCTGTTAACCTCAAAGGCAAAATATAAAAAAAAAAATTCATAATAGACAAGATGGGAGAAGAGAAAACTACCATGACCCTATAAATTAGCATCGAACTTACGCAAAGTAGCCGACTGTGATACATTATATTTTGTTTACATATACTTGTACAAATTTGTTCTTTTTCTCATGAAGTTATTGTGTTTTGTGGTTACTGTGTTTTGTGGTTGAGTGCATGGTCGAGGCATAAGCATTTGGTACAGTGTTTGCTCTTAGCATGCTAGCAACAAGGACTAGCCCCTTTAGGTTCAAACCTCGTTCACTTCTAATTTATCTGCTTCTCAAGACTGAAGCTATGAGTGTGTGTTTGCTGTTGTGCCCACCCATAGTCTGGTTCTCTCCCGACAGCTTGTAAATCTTAACTTCTAACATCACCTTCCTGTTACACAGGTTTACTCATTCAGCTCCATCACGCTTTTCCTCCCTGTCAGATTGCCTGTAAGTCTGCTGTGGCCTTCTTCCAGTTCTGCATCCTGGCCAACTACTTCTGGCTGCTGGTTGAGGGCGTCTACTTGCAGAGCCTCCTGGCGCTAACGTTTGTCTCGCAGAGCAAGTACTTCTGGTGGTACATCTTCACCGGATGGGGTATGTGGTGGCCGCTAGCTTTTTACCCCCACCACCCCCATTTCTCCTAGGGTGGACACAGCTGTTTGCTAAAAGCCAATTTCATTGAAATAGGCTAGATATAAACCTGCTGCACAATAATATGATCCTATCAGCACCAGCACTGAGGTGCTGGTGTTGTGACTCACAGAACACTTTTCAATCCTAGACCACTCCCAATTGGACCAGCTCTCAATATGAAATATGAGTTTAATATATGTCCGAATTATCAATTTATTTATTATTATTTTCAATTGCATGTGAAAATTGTGAAGGATTATTGTTTAGACAAGAAAAAAAAATATGGGTGCTTGTCTTTCCCCAGGTGTTCCATCCATAGTGCTTACTATCTGGGTCCTAACGAGAAACTTCTATGACAACAGAGGGTATGCCTGATTTAATTACTGCCATCAATTGATCATTTTGTCACTCACTCATAAACACAGACAGATATACACGCACAGACGCACGAGAGACAGAAAAAGAGAGAGAGAGACACACACACACACACACACACACACACACACACACTATAATGGGTCCTGCAGTTCTGTGTTATAAAGCGTCTTCCTAGCATACATTACATATTTATGTGTTTGCACAGATGCTGGGATGACACAGACAATCCTTTCATCTGGTGGATAATCAAAGGGCCAATAACAACCTCACTGCTAGTAAGTCATTTATGTAATCAGCATGGGAAACACTGCAAAAGCGTTTGTGTTGTTTTCATCTGTCCACTATCACTGTAGAAATGTAAGCCCTAGGAAGTGTTTTGTAAAACAAATCTAAAAGGATTAACCTGCCTCATAGAAACGTGTATTTTATTAATTATAGAATGTCAATGAGCATTCATGAGAACACAAATTTTAAAAATTGAATCAGCCAGAGTGTATTTTCATAAATTGATGGGAGTAGATGGGTATAGTTTTATTGAAACTGTAGTTCAGTCTTCTAAACTCCTAAAACAGCCCTCTCTCTCCCCTTCCATGCTCAGGTGAACTTCCTAATCTTTGTGAATGTGATCCGGATCCTGGTTCAGAAACTCAGGTCCCCTGCTGTGGGAGGTAGCGACACTGGGAACTTTATGTGAGTTGTCATGGAAACCTCTGTAATCCTCTGAGTAAAGCTACAGTTCCGCTCGTTGCGTTCTGGGCTGTCCCAGCGATGGTGTTCTTCACTGTCTTTCATGCAGATTAGAATGCAGTTTCACTGTCAAAAGGTTCCATCTGAGATTATCTGTCAGGATGAGCCAGTTAATGAGTAAAGGCTGGGTGGCTCACTTTAGGCTAATGGAGAAAGATGTTCTTATTAAAGTGTGATCTGACCAGACATATGACAGCAGTCTGGCGTTATTAATCTGTGCAACACCAGTGGCCCATTTGTCGTGCAGGTCAAACCTATGGCCACTGTTAAAGCACTCTCCTGTTCTTAGACCCTCCAGGATAGTTATGGCCCAGTGCACATGGTGAAGTGAGGAGAGTGCAATTAGATGAATCTGAAAGTTTTCAATGTGCTCTCCTTCATGTTTCTAATTTAATCCACGCTGCAGAGACTAAATGCTGTCATCGTGCAGTGCTGCAGAGAGGAGAAGAACCAGGCCAGGGTGCAGATGCTACACAGAGCTATGACATAGTCGTAGAGCATTATTGTCCTTTGGCTCTGTAGGCTCTACACAGTGCATCAACAGCCTGTGAAATGACTGGTGGTCAGATTGACATAGCAATGCTTTTCATCTCACTTGGTGACCTGGGGCAAAGTGTCTACCTCACTCCTCCCCTTCTGTGTAGCTTTACAGAGCTGTATTGGACCTCCTGAGCCTGACTGTTGAGCATGCAAGAGTCAGCTATTGAACATAGTCCTCTGTTTGGAGAATGTGTTGTGCGGGAGGTTGGGGGGTGGTTATTGTCCATTATAGATAGCAGTCTGTTCAGCATCCTCATTTCTGCTACTGATGTCAGTGACTCCAGCTCCATGCCAACCACAGAGCCACTTTTTCTCACCAGCCATCTTGAGCAGTCTTGAGCTGCCTCTGTCAGGCCAGATGTCTTCCTGAGAATTTACCTTCAAATACTGCACAAACTCTGGGTCTAATTTTGCTAATCTAACAAGTTTGGGCTCCATTTCTGTAGAATATGTGCATGACACCACCTTGTCTGTTTGTTTTAAAGCCACTGCTGTTAACTGAATTAGTAACAACCAGGCCATCAACTTCTTTACAAAAGACCTTGATTGGACCAATTTACTTTTGACCTGGCTATAGAAAACAACAACAATTGTTATAGAACTGCCATGAAGTGATTACAACACTTGTCATTGAAACCTCATTAGTTAAGTTCTGTGTTTCTGTTTATTTTTGCATTTCATGAAAAAAAATCACCATTAAGCTTTTCTGATGGCTGCTAGAACAATTCAATTACAAGCACTTTGTTCATGTCTAAACTTGACACTGTAACATGCCTAAACTTAGACTGCAGTGGTTTTGGCATTACTGAAAGAAGAGACCATTTTAACTAGGCTGCAAGGCTGATGATATTAAGTGTGGCATCATCGAGGGCTGCAACGTTTCTGCAGTGACAACTGGGGTTGTCAGGTCCCTTCGGGTTAGAAGTCCTCCTTTCACAACAAGCCTCTTAAAACAGCTTCACCTTTAGCTGGGTACATCAAGGCTTGACAGCAGAGCTGAATTCTCCAGAGGTGGCCAGTGACCATTAGAGCATCCATTTAGTAGAGCCTAACAACATTACTAAAGATCTACAACCTCCAGGCTTTGTAATGTTATGTGTGTCCTTATTATCCAAAGGTTTAGTGATGCACACCCAGATCACAGTTTTTACATGGCTGAGGGTTGAAGGTACAGCCTAAGATTGTGGTGAAAATATAAGATCAATTTTATATCTAAGCTCATCAACAATTTAAATATATAGCCCTTACTTCCTGCTCATAACACAGTGCATTGGCTGGCTGGGATTCTAGATACTGAATGGGTAACTGCAAACACAAACCCCCAATTTTACACAAAAATTGGTGACTGATTAGGTTTGTGGACTGCACTATTAGGTGTTTATTGGTATTTTAAATCTGGCTATTTAAAATCTTTTGCTATTTTCAGTTATTGTATTATATTAAAAGAAACAGATTTAGGGCCCAGGTTGAAAAGTCCTGAAGTTTTGTCCCACTTCAGATATCAGTCATGTAGTTAACACGAGTGTGTGTTTATGTTGCAGGAGGCTGGCCAAGTCAACGTTGTTCCTCATCCCGCTGTTTGGCATGCATTACACTGTGTTTGCTTTTCTCCCTGAGGACACGGGCGAGGACGCCAGACTTTACATTGAGCTCGGAATGGGCTCCTTCCAGGTACAGAGGAAGAGATAAGAGTCCAGAGCATCTCTGGGATTCTTACTGCGTGTCCATGACCATATTTGGTGCCAGCTAAGTCTGACAGAGCCCAGGATGGTGTCTCAGGAGTTTTATGGGGTTCTGCACAGGCATAGGTCTCTTTCTTCAAGAGCACAGCACTTCTACTGATGCCCAAATCAACATTTGTTGCATCTTTATTGCTGTCACACTGCACCTCTATGAGGCTAATGTTTATTTCCGTGACAAGTGAACAAGAACAAGCCTGCTTAGCCTGTGAAATTAATCACTTTTTCTTGTCAACTATTTTATGTATTTATTTTCTTCAGGGTTTTGTGGTCGCTCTGCTGTACTGCTTTCTGAATGGCGAGGTGAGTGTCACATTCTCATTGGTGTGCCAGAAAGTCTTCCTCCCCTACTTGCACCGACTTGATCTGTGTCACCGTCCTTCATTCGAGGCATGATCATAACAGGGAATAAAACAACCGCTGTTCAGTTGGGTTGCTCACTGCCAAGAGGCGAATGTCTAATGTATTATTCACTCTGTGCATCAATGGAGAACATTGGCTCTGTGTTTACCCATAGGTCAAAAATAATAACACACACACACACACACACACACACACACACACACACACACACACACACACACACACACACACACACACAGAGACAGACAGACACACACACTTATGCTGCCAAAATACAGTGCATGTTCATTGTTCATGTAGTCCTCTTTGCAGAAGGCATGTCTATGTTGTCTAGGACTGCACACTTAATTTAACATGGAGGGAACCTTAGTCACATTGCTGGAAGATGAGTTTGAATAGATGTAATGCTTTGTCCAAGAACTCTTGTACTGAAATCAGAGTGTTAATATCATACAATCAGAAATCAAGAAATATTTTGACCAGACCTAACCGTTGTGCAAGAACTGAATATGCAAGAAGCGATTTTAAAGCATGAAAGAAAGTTGTAATTGCGTAATCAAAAATGCAATGACCACTGCACTTTAGCAATGTAGTGATCATTTTGAACTCGCTTAATATCAGAAACAAGACAGAAACAAGCTATTGTACATAGAAAAGAGAATAAAACTATCACACTGTCTATTACCCTAGTGCTAGTTTAAGTGGGAGTCCTCTTTGGTACCATCTAGTTCAGGAATTACAATCAAGTTGACTACTCTGAAAATATTAATTTACTTGTATAGTGACATGTCTTTGACATGTCGTGCAAAAAAAAAGAACTGTATAAACTTACGTTGGCCCAACTTAGATCCAGTATATATATGTGCATTATTCTTGTAATACAACATACTGTACTGATAGTACATTGAAGCAGTAGGTTGGGTGTTGGGTTGTCTGGAATCCTAATATCCTTTAAAAAAAAAAAAAAAAAAAATCTCATATCAGGCCAGACTTAAAAGTATGAATATTAATTACTGGCCTGCTGTTATACCCATCAATCTGACTGTGTGTGTGTGTGTATGTATGTGTGTGTGTGTTTCCTCTCCCTGTGGACAGGTGCAGGCAGAGCTGAAGCGACGACTACACAAGTGGCACACGCAGAACCGCCTGAGCCCCGCGCGCCACCGCATCACCCTCACCCAGATCTCCATGCTGGAGAAACCCGAGGCCCAGGGGCCAGCAGCCTCCTGTCGTACCAACAGCGCCTCTGTGTAAGCCCTCCTGCCCGCAGGTGTCTCTCCATCTGGCCCAGGCCTAACGTCCACACCGCAGTCACCACACAGACATTTTTGAGCAGTCAGGCAGTGGTGCAGAGCAACCATGTGCCGAGTCGTGTGGTTTTATGGGTTAAGGAACCCTGGGTGCTGTTGCTGCCACCACCACTGCTGCTTCCCTTGCAGTGTCTCTCCGATAGAACATGGAAGACATCAATGAAAGCTGGCATGTTCCGTTGACACAGAACCCACTGACACAGAAGACTCCAGCCTCTGTCTTTGTGCTATTACAGTCCCCACAACCCCCCACCAGAACCTTACGCCCTTGCCATCTACCCACTTTCTCTTCCTCTGTGAGTGGAGTTGACTGTGGCAGTAGATGCGGTGTGTGTGTGTGTGTGTGATATGTGTGTGCATATGTGAGCGAGTGTGTGTGGGTGTGTGTGCAGAGCTGGGGGAATAGGGGCATGCAGCGCCTTGATGAATATTAACGAGTACTCAGGCGATTAATTCTGGGGCTTGGAGGGTTTTTTTCTTCCTCTGCTGCTGTCAGATCCAGCGCATTACCCCTGGTACAGCCCTGCCACTGCCAGTGTCTGGCACCTTAGATTACTCAACTTGCACAGCCCATTCTCATCATGGCTTTGAAGCCCCCTAGTGGTGGGCAGAGGGTGCAGCTACAGTAGATTGTAAGTAGTTAACTTATTTATTCCTGTATGCTAGTATGTAAGTGTGACTGTATGTATTGTGTGTGTTTATGTATTTATTTATTTTCACATAGGCATCATTTTTTTGTAAGAATACAACTGTATACAAATATAAACGACTGTGTGGGTGCTTGATACTTTGTGGGAAACTATACCTCTGTGTTCTGTTTCCTTTTGATATTACTAGAAGCTCATCATACTATAAAGTAAGTGTGAGCCTTACTTGTGCTTGTACTTACCTGTATAACAGAGTGCAGCTTCATGTCTAAGGGCCTACTGATCATGCTGATACTTGCTTTAGTATGCTTCTGCGTACAGTATGTACTTTGTAGTACAGTTTTTCTCAGACCCTTTGGTGCATTTCGGAGCTCAGAATTGAAATTCTCAAAACTACAATTTCAAACTCTACTCTAATCATCTAATCAATTGTGCATGAAAGCAATTTTACATTGCTCTGAACAAAGAGCAGATGCTTTTGCACATCCATGCAGTTGTTTGTTTTTTACATTGCCATTGTCATGTTGGTCAAAATTCATGATACAGGCTCTCTGTTTAAGAGACGTTTATAATTTTGCTAGTTCTAGTACTCTTTTTTGGGGAAAGAACTGCTCTACTGTAAAATATTCTACTTATGGTCTTTTTCCCTAGATGACAATAAATGACATGGTCCAGGAACAAACTGTAGTAAAAATAGAATTGTAGAATTATGCAGTAAATGATCAGAAACCTATCTGATCTTCTACAGTTTCCTACAGTACTGTGCAACTTTTTACTGTTAAAACTGATATATACAAAAAAAAAAAAAAAAATGCAGCTTTGTGCATTTTGGTTGGAAAATGCTTATAAAGTAACGTATTGACAGCATAACTTATTTTGACCACCTTGTTTATAAATAGGCGTATGAACTTCACATTCTGATAGCATTTTCACTGACAGAAATATTTGCCTTTGAGACAAACTAAGAATTTTGTGCAAGCTACACATGCAGTGCAGATCATCCTGTTTTTTGCAGTTTACACAAACCGTCCTGAGAAATGCATTTTTAATGACAATTTAAGAAATGCATCAAAATGACTGCGGAAAACTGTTACAGTAGGAATGTTGAGTCTCAATGTAGTTATATGAGTGATGAGAGTTATTGTCATTATATGTGTTAGGATCTGCATTGAAGGGCACTACACAGTATGTCTCTCTTTTTTTTTTTCGAAGGGGGTAGAGGGGTAGAGGGGGCAGGACCGAATCCTATACCCTATAGGAGCATTTCACTGTATTCAACAAAAACACGTCTTGTATTAGAATCCACAGGGAGGCCAAAGGAGTTTATTTCAAGTGGTTTACAGTGACAAACCTAGGCAAGTTATATTAGTGGGGCCCATATATCAAAACCCCTGATAAAAATGCCCTGTGGCTTTTTACTACTGCAGAAAAACAAAGCCACCAGCCACTGTTTGGCTAGACTTCTGTGCAGAGATAATGGAGCCAGCCAAGGGTAATGGCTTAGAAAACCTCTTCTATTGTTTTCTTGAGGGAATTGAGTTTAGAGTTTTAAATGTGGTCTGGTCACTTAGGGGAAAGATTTTACATTCCCCCTTAATATGAACTAAGTAAGTGAACAGAAAACGTTTAGTGAACAAATCAATACCAGGGGGTATAGGAGTAATGGGAGAAGGGAGTGCTCTTTAAGCATGTCTGGTGGTTATAGTTCATAGTTACTCCCTCAGCAGGTACTGTGACAGGTCTGGGTCTGGGTCCGTCAACTACAACATGGAATTGTTGATATATTGTTGATTTCATCAGACCATCATAATCATCAAAGTATGCTCATAGTATCTGTAGCATCAAAGTGACTGGCCTACATTTGAGACCAAAGGGGTCTAGACCTTTGTAAATCAGTGCTTGTGAGGAAAATCATTGGAAGATGTTAGTGTGATTGCCTAATTTACTGATTTTTACTAATAATTTCCTGATGATATTTAATTTACTGATTTACTGATAATTTGCTGATTATATTTAACATTGCCCTTCAAGGCTAAGGTGCATATTTGATACTGTAAGATAACAAATCTTGAGCTATTTATTTCAGCAATGATGTTGCACATCAACATTTATTCTGGTAGGATGGGTCTTTTTATGTTACTTGAGACTTCAGTTGGATTTTGATGGGTGTTGCATGTACTCGGGTAAATGTAGCTAAAAGTGTTAGCAAAAAGGGCATGGACACAACCAATAACAGCCTCACCATTAAACTACAATGGACATATACTTGCATTGAAATTGAGCAAACAATAGCATTTAAAAGCTTTGATTACAACTGCATTCAAAAGCTTTGATTACAATAAACATTAGTTTGACTCCAAAAAGATTTGACTAGGTGTGTACCTCTCCAATTCAACTTGAGTTTTCATGCAGTTTACCCCTCTGCAAATGAAGATGAATGAACCACTTCTAACCCCACAAATCTCAATTGAGTGTCAAGCGGTCAGGGGTTACCCAGGCTGTACAGTATTACCTGTATAAAATATAAATGATCTAAATTGACTGATTGTAATTTACATGATTGTAGGTGTGTATGATTCTGTGTATCTGACTTCTGTCATATTATACTATTATTTCAAAACAAAATAAACCAGGAAAGTAATGATATCAGTGTCAGTTCTACCCATGGAGATTTTTATTGTAGGTACAGTGTCTAACAGGAACTTCTCATCTCCTCTGCAGAATTCCTTCGCAGGAGAGTTTAATATTTAAGTGGGCCTGGTAAAAAGGTACTTGGAAAAGGTGTCATGCATAATTGAAGTGCGATGAGGATCAGATCAGCAGTTCTGAATATCTGTGAATACCAAAAGAGTCTACTCTCGCTTGTCTTCCACACACACACACACACACACACTCACCTACACACACAAGAAAAGACACCACTGACAAAATGCTAAATAAACCAGAAGACACACACACACACACACACATTTTTTCTCTCAAAAACAAGAGCTGAGACATATATGAAAAAGAATATTTATACACCAAGCAAGGACATCGCTGGTACAATAAAGCAAAACGATGGCAGGAGCAGAGAGCAGTGTAGCTATAGTTACAGTACATCTCCTGTTCAAGTTGTTACATTCAGTATTCAGATGATAATTATCCACAGTATGGCACAGGCTGCCCACTGTCATCCACCAGCCGCTTGCCCAGAGTCTTTGGCACGGTCGCAGGACACAGTGTGGCCCACTGACGTGCCTTGGAGCCAAAAGATGGCTCTCTGCTGGCGTCCAGTTTCCCTTCAATTGGGCGGTTCCAACACCGGGGGGTCCACAGAGCCATAAACCATATCTTCACATTTTCCATCTCTTTCCCAAGAGGAACACGGGTAAAAGTACAAAGTAAAAACACAACAACATCTAGTGGCAAGCAGACATGAACACAAGCACAGTTCAACAGCTCACCTAGATACTCGTTTTGTAACAGCTTTGAGACATGGTCGTTTTTCATCCGAGTGCGCAGACTCAGACTGACAGCTGGTGTATAGAACATGTAAAGCAGCAGAAATTTATCTTGTTTTTATATTTTCCTTATTATCATGCAGGCACACAACGTCTATAGACAGCCATCGTTGGTAATTCTATACCCCCCACCCCCCAACTCACACATACCTTCTTCATATAGTAGAATGTTTTGCACTTTCTTTATGCAGTTGCTTTCAATTACACCCAAGGGTTGAATGCAATCACATTCCTGTTACACATTTTCAAGTGTCTGCCCCCTTTGTACAATGAAAGAGCTGTTTATTCACTAGTTTCATGGATTGAAAACCATTTGAAATGCAAGAAAATCCATACACATACACACATTACTTCCTTGAAATACTGACTGTACACATACTAAAGAAGAATACTAAAACCTTTCAACCAGTGGCATGAAATGAGCCCTTGTCATTGACAAGGGCAAAGTCACACATGCACACTTCTCTGGCGCCACCTACTGAGTAAGAGCTGCAAAGAAAGCAAATACATATCGCACATCAATTTGCATTTCAGTTTCACATCTCAATAACAATGCTGTGCTACGGTTTTACACAAACGCGTGAAGTTCTGACATCATTTGTCATAACATTGCTGCGTCTTCTATGAGCAAACCAAATGATGGGAAAGTGAGCAAGTTAATTAAATTACAAACACATGAGAAAAACTTTACCTTTTCTAAACAAATAAATATATTGCAACCATTTAATTTACACTGAGGTCCAGTAGCTTAAAAGAGAAGAAAACATGTTTTACTCTGTACATAATAGCAATGAATTACACCACATTCCATTATACTCTCTTAGCAATCTGCCCAGAGGGGTGACTATAAAAGTAAAATACAAAGCAACTCTTCAAATTAGGACAGTCAGGATTGTCAGGAACTGTTGAGGAAACATGTTTTGGTGTGAGAGTTAGCTAGACATCGAACTGGCTTGGTTATAAAGGGTCGCAAAATGTTGTCTTGTCTCCTCCTATAATTGTTAAAATATGTACTACCCTCAAAGCAAAATAACGAAAAAAAGTTCCCCAAAAAAATATCAGAGTAATAATATTTAGAGAATATATTGTCACCTGGCACATAATCAGTAAGTAGGTATCAGTATATCAAACTGACACATATAGTGGTCGTATTACAGTGTCTTGCATTCCTTAAATTATACTGTAATTCACAACAACATGATCTAAAATACTGTATAAAGGCATATGTTTTCACAATTGATAAATAGCTATTAAAGAATATGTATACTCGTATATTCTCTTAAGTTTACCATGGAAAAGAAATGAAACCCGTGAGGTCATTTTAAACTAGACAGATCATAGTTGGAGTCACTCTGCCCAACAGGCACTTTGGAAGCTTGAATAAAAAAAATGAATAGACCATCCTTACTGAGGAATGGGGACAATTCGATGTCATTGTGAGTCAATAATTTCATATATATATTTACGTATATCCATCAGATATGTATATTTGTCAGAGGAACGATTCAAAGCAGGGAGATAAAAATTTTGCATTAAAGAACTAAGTGGGTCACTGATTTATGTCTCTAAGGCCCTATACTGCCCCTCCATACCCCTGAAGATGCAAAGGATATAGAAGCCTAATACTGACATCCACAAACAGACTGTTGAAATAGCATGTTCTTTAGAACACACCGAGTGAAAGATCTTAACACTTCTATTACGTCTCAGCTGAACAATTTGTTTTTTTTTTGTTTTTTTTTTTTAACGCAAGACATCTGAGAAAGAACACTATAATATATTCATAGAAGTTACAAAGTCACTGACTTCAGGTCACAATGCAAGAGGCAATACTCTATTCTGATCATGTCAAAGGTGTTCTACTGTACTTTTTATCGGAATGTCATCCGAGAGAGAGAGAGAGAGAGAGAGAGAGAGAAAAGCACAGTTTATTTTCTTCTGTATCGCAAATTAACTCTACAGATTTGGACTCCATTAGTACTTTACCCCTCCTATCCCGCCCCAATTTATTTGACAGCTTCACAAAAAATTACTAACGTCATGATACGAAAATAGAAAAGAAAATATAAATTCAGAGCACAACGACAAGAGTTACACATACAATTAAGTGCTCTTTCTTGAGCCTTCATATTTTTTTGACATACTCTGTACTTATGGCTGATTGTAAAAAAATAAATTTTACAACCTCCCTAAAAAGATGAAACATTTAATCTGTCACGTAGGCATTTATACAAGCAAGGCTAAGATTCTTCAGTGTTCCTTCCTCTATGTTGCCATAGATACTATGCTTTGCAGAATGAAGGATTATTAAAATAGTAGTATTTTGGCACTTCTTACAAGTACATACACCTTACACTATTTAGGTTGACAATATTTTACCCTCTTCAACTTCATGTTTTAGTTTCATACATGCTGCAATATTTGGTATACATGTAGCCTGTGGTTGTAAATAAGACTGCTAATCTAGTTCGCATAGTTTTCCTATGTCATGGGAGCAAAAAAGAGAGGACCCTTTGAGGTAATTTCTTTCCCAGATACTTTTTGTAATTAGTAAGTTTAATATCAGCTAATACTGTAAACGTTTCATACATCTAACTGTTCATGTCCTTTTAAATTCCTCTCCTCCTTGTTTAGTATACCAATGTTGGCTCTCAATGAACAAATTAGTTGAAGTGATAGGTAATCTATGTGCCTTTTTTAAACAGAATATCCATGTTTACTGTCTGTACATGGTGTGGCACACAAATCTTTCATCATGGCAAAGTGAAGCCTCCCTTCCTTTGTAAACTAAATGTTATGTTCAAATAGTAAGAAAACCCCACTGGCCTTGTCTTACAATGTTCTCTTTATCAAGACTTGTACACCACTATTTAAGACTCATTAGATTTTACCCTAACCTCTTCCTACTTGACTTTGTCCTCAACAGGAATCATGGCAATAGATACAATTAGATTTTGATAGCGAAACTAATGTAAGCTTTTCCACACATTAATTATTTAGTTTTGTTTGTTTGTTTTCTATTTAATTAGATTCCGTCTGCAAAGAGCAAACATGGCAGCCTCTTGTGCCTGTTGTATTTGGAATAGTGTATGAGAAAAAAGGGAGTGGTCCTTCATGTACATGTGGAAGATGTTTATGTGTGTGTGTGAGTTTTCAAGTGTGTGCATGTGTATCTGCTGATATGTGTGTGTTTGTTTTCAGCTGTGTGGATGTGTGTCTTATGGTGTGTGTGTGTGTGTGTGTGTGTGTGTTTATTGTTACGGTTACGGAGGAGGCAGTGCCAGCTCAGACACTCAGGTGGGCAGGTTGAGATTTGCATTCTCCGCCTGTGGGCTGGACATGCGGATCTGCGAGCTGCTCTTGCTGAGGATGGACAGCTGTGTGCCCCCGTTCACCCCACTGCTCGCTAACGATGGGTGACGCTGCTGCTTCAGGTCCACAGCAAAGTACCGGTTCACCGTCCAGCTTCGCCACTTCCTCTTCATCTCCGATTGCACCTTGAGGGAGAAACTTGAAGAGGTCATTTTTTAATGTACTTCGCTGAAGAGGAGCTCGACTCATCCCTCCATTACACAGCATTTCTTTCTTTCTTTCTTTCTGTCTTTCTTTCTTTCTTTTAAATTGTCGTCTCATTTTAAAAAAAAGAAGAGCATTTGATGAGTTCACCTGTGTAATACTATAATTGCATTAAAATACAATAATCCTGAGCAATATAGCTTTCAGGTAACAAATAATCAACAATTTGTGTTTCTTCACGCATAACATTTAGAGACACAGAACTGGATTTCAGGTACACTAAGTTCTTTCTTTATGATTTTGAACACTTATGAAATGACGAGGCAGATGTTTTAGAGTGATGCAATGTGTAGTGGCCATTACTAGTGTTTGTTGATTTTATAACAGTAAGCAAACCAATGCTGGTACAATGAAGCCCTCTAGTGGGCAAAAAGTGTGTCCCACATTTTCCTCCTTGTTACAGTAATTAACAGCCCTTCACACTCTCTAATGCAAACGTATTTACCAGCACCATATGTTTAAGAAATGCAGTTATGAAAAGCTAGTGTTTGCTGAATTTAGGTTTATCTAGGCTGCAATCGATACACCTATGTGTACTTTAAGTTAGGCACCATTCACTGAAGAATTGTGTGAAGAATTGGGAATCACAGACATCATACACAGCTCTGAAGATTATTCATTTATACATCATACTATACACACAAGTATGATGTTTTTCTACACAAGTAGCCTAGTTACTACTTTTGAAACGCCATTGTAGAACAAGCTAAAAGTATAACACTAGATGCAAGCCTATAGTCACTGCGATTAAAGCTGCCAAGAGACCACAATTTTAAAATCATTTACTCAATTCAATATGCAGAGTAGGTATGATTCTTATGCAGTACTTCATTATGGAATCTTAAAAGGTTCAGCATCAGTCAACACAGGATTACAGCCAATAAGATGTGAGATAGAGTTTATAAGAATTTACATTTTGGTTCAAAACACTTCAATTTGTGTAGTTTTTCATGGATAAATAAAACTCTGCTGTTGTTTTGCAAACTCTGAAAGTGCTGACATAAACTGCATTAAAAAAAAAACTGCCTCACAAACTGACAAGCACTAATCATCTCAGTTTAGCTAGTTTTTATTTTGAAAAATATATAACCTAGTCTACATTTATTTAGATCTCAATTCAGAGTCAGAAGATTTCCCAAGTATACTCTGTTCTCATGACCAGTAGTCATGAACTAAGCTTTTCATGGTTGTACTAAAGTGTCTGAGCTGAGCTGCGGGATGCAGGCCCACAGTACCAAGCTCTCTGCTGCTGCTGAGAGTGCCCATATGGTTTTTTAGTGCACTTCATTGACCACACTTTGCCCAGAGCAATAATAACCAGGCTTACCTCTCCATTCAGGAAACAGTAGAGGACAGCCACAACGAATCCCTGGAAAAAGAAGTACAGGGTAGTAGAAGTCTCTTCAGGAGTAATGACAGCTTCATTTTTTAAATAAAAACACTGTAACAATTCTAGACTGACAGACTTGACAGATATGTACTATATCGAAATAATTATTAGTTCATTATATTTGGATGTTAATATGCTTTTCTCTTTTGGTGAGAATTTAGAGAATTTAGACCCTAAAAATCCAGTTCCTGAAATAAAGAAAAATGTGTATAATGTGTACAGTAATCTTGGGTGTTAGATGGCATAAGCGCTCTGTCCAAAACCTGTCTAAATACCTAACTAATCACCAAATCATTTGAGGTGTCTTGAGCTCTTTTTCATCTGTAATTACTCTCATTTCTGGGTCACTGACGGTGCTTTCTGTTCACGGCCAAATTCCCAGGGAGTGTGATGCTGTTCAAGTGTGCATTTCCTTCCCAGGGCAGTGGGAAATTATTAATCTAAAACTTTGTTGTCCTTGTGTATGGCCAATTAGTCTGTCCTCTGAAGGAAGAGCCTCCCGTTGGGGGTTAAAATTTTAATTAAGCAATCAACCAGAAAAACACGCTAAAAATAAACTGGGGTTTTCATGCCTTGTTTCAGAAAACATTAAGTAATTGTAATTTCCTGATGTTCAGTTTAGAGCATCTAGAATAGGTACACAAACATTACATAATGTATGGAACATATAGTTCAAGTCCTATTGGTGGTTGGGGTAGGGGGGTTAATGTAGGGAGATGTCTCTCTCACCTGGAAGGAACCGAGGCCGAGCTCAAAGACCAGGCGCTCTCGCTGGCTCACCTTCTCTGGGGAGAAGGCAAACACTGTGTAGTGGATGCCAAACAGAGGGATAAGCAGAAGAGTAGAGCGGGCCAGCCTCCTATAATACACACACACACACACACGCGCACACACACACGCGCACGCGCGCACATACACACACACACATGCACACACGCACACACACACACACATGCACACACACACACACACACAAGCACATACAAACATACAAAACAAACAAACAAAACAAAACATAACAATTTAAGCCCACTCTTACGCAGCCAACACCAGAACCAAGTTGTGTGTAATTGCCAGTAAAGTCTGCTCAGCAGCCCAGTGTCCAGCCCCGCCCAGCCCAGTCTGGAATAAAGATCTATGGATGCATCACCTTTCCGTGTGCCCGAGAAAGTCCTATACAGAATTGAACAAATCTAGGATATTTTTTTATACATATATTTATGACCATGTAGATCTTGTTGTGTAAACAATTGCTTCCATCACAACCATCCATAATTCTCTGTTTTGATTATGCAAATTCATACACAAAGAAACTGACCCAAACCAGGCCCAACCAGGCGCAGTGTGTTAATTTAAAGCTTTGTGCAGAGGCAATGAGGCATAAGCTTAGGCGACCACAATCACAATCAAGATCTATTCCCAGCACAAAATGAGAAAAATGTTAACGAGGCTCAGCCTAGGCCACAAACAGTGCCCTTGCAGATTCCCATCTGAGTGTATTTGGCGACATCCATCGCCATCAAGCCAGCTCTAAACCTCAGCGACAATACTGAAGCTCTTCAAAATCAAAAAAGACAATGGTAGCATGACTAATGGGAAAACGTGTCCCATTTAATTAGAATGGCCTGGCTATCAACACACACACACACACACACACACACACACACACACACACACAGAACACAGTGAAACACTGAAATCTTGTCAGCCTAACAAGGTGCTCCCTCTATGTACCACACCATGTGTAGTGTTAGTATCCAACTACTTCCCGTTATGACACCAACAAATCCTCACACACACATTCACACACAAACACACAAAAACAAGCCTATCTACCACCTCACACAGAAACACATATGGGACAGATTGAACATACACACATGTACAAACAAACATGCACACACTGACACACACACACACACACACTTACAGAGTGATGGTGGAAAGTTCTGACATCCTGCACGAATGCTGGACAGCCTGTGTGGGCTCACTGAAGCATTTCTGTGCACAGCTGCTAAACATGACAAAGACACAACACAACAGAAGACAACACTTCTTAGGGACAGAACAGACATTCAGACACACACACACACACACACACACACACTTTCCAAACCACACCAAACACCCACCCGCACGCACATACACACACACACACACACACACACACACACACACACAGACACAAATGCACGCAGACACACACACGCACGCACGTACGCATGCACACACACACACACGCACACGCATACACACACACACACACACACACACACACACACACACACACACACACACACACACACACCTATGCACAGCTATCCACACTAAGATCTACATTTTCCTAAGCAGTTAGTCCCAGCACTAACATATTTGTTGGTTAGGGAGTGGTGAATCTACTGAATTACTGTAACAGTGACAATGTAAATATGGACAAATGAACATAGACACACACACAGATGGACAAACAGTCTGACATAAAGGTTAATTCCTAAGATGTTCCTGAATTATTGCCAGTATGACACCAGCATTTTGAGTCATCCCTCACATTTTCTGCGTCTAAAACACTGTTCCAACACACCAGGGCTTTGGTAGACCAAGAAACTCATTGAGGAGCAATCTGATGTCATCTGTCGAATCTACAAAGAGTCAGGGGAAATCAACAAGCAGACATAACATCACATAACCTCTAAAAAAAACTAGTTTCCCACTGAGCTACGTGAGACAAGCATTCATGATAAATGCATAGCAACCAAATATCTTAGAGTGGTTGCTATCAATGACTCAACACTCCTCATGAGAGCCAATGAAAATCAAACAGCACCAAATCTCAACCAATCTGCACCAAAGACGGACAGATGACAACACAATGACAGCAGCAAGCATTCAGGACAGAGATGAACATCATGTTCCTTGACAATAGATGTCTCTCACACACACAAAATAAGCAAAAACCAGTGGCCTGCCCCTGGCAACTCCGCCTCACGCTACCAACAAAACTGCACCTTTGTCGGCTCTGAGATCGGTTGGAAAATGTCACCCAATCAGAGTGCAGCGTCAGACCCTGCACCCCGATTAGCATATACGTGCATGGCATGCTGTTTCCATGGCGATGTGAGACTCACAGGTAAATGCTGGACTCGTTTCCTCCGATGTCGGGGGACTGCAGCTTCTGCACCAGGATGATGATGATGCCGATGAAGAGCACAAAGTTGATCTGTGTGAAAAAAAAAAATGTAGGAGATGCCATTTCATGAAAAACTTACACATGCCTTATGTCTTTCATGTGCAATCTCTAACTACATAGCAGATCAAACATTGCTTTGGGTATTAATGTCAATGCAAAATAATAAGCCTCAGTCTTTTATAATGAGATACTAAATTCTATTTAATTTCTACACATCATCATTTTGCTCACATGTTTTGCATCACATGTTTTGCCAGAATCTGCAGCAGAAAAACACGACTGAAGCAGAACACATAACAGGGCAAGTCTGTGGATATAAAACCTGAGCATTTGACTTTCTTACCATGATCGAAGCAACGACTGGTCCTTTTATAACCCACCAGAGAGCAGTGTTGTCATTCATATCCCAACACCTAGGGGAGTTTAATGGAGACAAAGGGGGTGGGGGTCGGGGTTGAGGGGGGCAGGGGGGCAGGGGGGCGTTTCATAAGAGGAGATTTGATTACAATTCAGTTTGAAAGATTTCCAATGTGCGATCTATGCTCAGGAACGTGGGTCTGTGGTGATGTAATTAATTATTCTTTGGCTCTCACATACCCCGAATCATCAAAGTGGAGCCTCAGAACAGCCCATATGGTCACACAAATTGTAGGTGTGCCTAGGAGAAACCAACAGATAAACAGATAAACAAACAAGAAGGTTAGCATTTCATAGAGGTCACAGTGGGAGATAGTCTACACACAATTATACTTGTACAACAATACAGGGATATTTTTCATCAGTGTTCAACGTTATATAAAGACATCATTATATAATGCAGAAGATCTAATGTCTTAAGAAATCCTCTTTCAGTGGTATTGAAAATAAAGATTATGACCACAATCTTGGTTCAGCCAAGAATGGAACTAAATTGCACTCGGATTCTCAAAATCCCCAGTAAAAATTCTATTTGGTAGGACCTACAATAAGACGACACATAATCCTCAGTCAAGAAATCAGACTAAATACACATTGCCGGCATTGCCTGGATGATCCATTGTGGCACATTCAGAGAGCAATGCATTTAAACTTCAAATAAAAGTGATGGATTATAGCAACTGACCCCAGCCTATGATGGTGTACCAGTAGAAGTATCTCCTTTCGGGGAAAAAGGTTTCTACCAACAGTGTGAAGAGATAGAGGCCCTCTATGAAGAGCCAGAAGTAGTTTGACATCACACAGTAGTGGAAAAACACCATGACTGCTTTACATGCCACCTATTACCAGGGAGAAAGAAGGAAAAAGAAAATAAACAACAATCACAAACACGTCTTGACTTTTGATTATTCAAATACATTCAAATTTGTGAAAATGTACTCTTGATACATAGGTGGCGCAGGTGGTAGAGGTGCTGTTTGGCAACTGGAGGGTTGCAGCCCTACTCTGCCTAACCCCATCAAAGTGTCCTTGAGAAAGATACTGAACCCCAGTTTGCTCTCAGTGGCAGGTTGGCACCTTGCATGGCAGCCTCTGTCGCCAAGGTATGACTGGATGAATGTGAGGCATACATTGTAAAGTGCTTTGAGTGTTCGTAAGCGTAGAAAAGCGTTATATAAATGCAGTCCATTTACCATGTCTTATTACAAGACTTCTCCAGAGGTAAGAACAATTAGCAATATGTTTACAAATTTCAATTCCCTCTCAGCACAGACAGGGAAATCCAGTGCTTGACTTAAAAATCTAAATTTAAGAGGACAAAACATTGCCTTAGAATGTTTTCACAAATAAAACTAACATCTCAACTCCGTGCCACTTGAGCCATTTTGATGACTCCCATCCACCGATGTCCTCTATGTGCTTCCGCTGCTAAACCCGAGAACGGCCAATGACAAAATCTCTTGCGAGGCCAATCAATTATTCACTGATCCAATTTGGGGAGTGGTGATGTCATTAGGGCGCCTGCTGATTAGCTTGTTGATGGCTCAATGGGACCTTGAGCTGGGCTATAATGAACCTGCACCGAGCTGAGCAGGTATTGATATGCTAATTCTGTCACTAATGGGATATTTCCACAGTTTGGTGAACTCCACGCCAGGCCATAATTATGGCTGTTTGTCAGACACATGGGAGGACAAAGGCAGAGAGATGTGATTGGGTAGTTTAGAGGACTGAAAAGGCATAGCTTTATTGAGCCATTCTATAGGCAGTTCAAATATAAGAACACAGGATGCTAACAAGGCTTTGTGTTTTCATGGATGGATGGGAAAGAGATGGGGAAACTGTGTGATTACATGTGTGACAGTTCCATGTAGCTATTGTCTTTGTCACTCTCCTTCTAACGACTTAGAAATTTTGGCTGCTTTGGGAGCTGCTTGGCCCAATGAGACTTTGAGACTCTAAAAATGCAACTTGCCCTGGATAGCCAGTTTTGCTATCAAGAGGCAAAAATACTCTACATTCTTCTACACTTCCTTATCTCCACTACTGTCCCCAGCTTGCAGTAACAGTATCTGACTAGATTGCTCACAGCACTTTTAATGCACCATTTAAAGAAATGCAGACAACCAAAGAAAAAAAAAGACATACAGTGTGTACAAAGCAGTGGTTGCTGTCCTCCTCTGCATAAAGCACGCCGTCTTTGATGAACACAGAGATAGCCCTCAGGATGAAAGACACAAAGAGGTTCATGTGGATGAAGTTCCTGGTGCAGTGAAGCTTCCTGTCGGAAACACAAAGTGAGAACCATTAGGCTATTGGTTTTTAACATGAATATAACTCTAGTCTAGGAAGAGAGTGAGTGAGAGAGAGAGAGAGAGAGAGAGAGAGAGAGAGAGAAGCTATGCATCACCATATTTTCATTATCACAATATTGCAGACAGTTCATTGAGAAACATCAGACTATACTCACTGGTATGTGGCAATATCTGGGGCTTACCAGTTCAAGTTACATATTATATTAAGTGTTGGATAGTCTGGGGTCCAGGATAGTCCGTTTTATGATGGCTTATTACATTTTTATTATTTATTTATTTAATATTGATTTATATTTTTCCATTATTTAGAATCATATAAAAATCATAACATCGAGTGCTTGCTCAGTAGAAACATGGTACTTACCTAAACCTGCAGAGTATGACCATGGCAGTGGTGAGGGACACTAGTGAGGTGCTGTAGCCCACCGTGTAGAGGGCTTTCACAGATTTATAGAATTCAGGATGCTGACAACACAGACAATTGCATGCAACAAAATGTCATTTCAGAAAGTGCGAAACACCTTCCACTAACCACTTTTTGGCATGCATTCTGTAAATCAGTGGCTGCATATATTTATGGATATATGGTTAGGCTTTTACAGAAGTCTTAATAATGCTCCTTTCTAGAGGAGAGGATTACAAGAAAAACACTATCCTACGACATCATATGGTTTTCTGTCTACAACATGACATTGTGTATACATTAGCTGGCATGTTGACAGAAATTAGTTTCATGAGGGCTAATATTTTTCCATTATTTAGAATGGGTTATTACTGAATGGGTTTTGTATATTTAATAATGGAGCTTGTACCGGTGGTTTGGTGGCGTTGTCATCGAAAATACAGGCATCCACGTAATGAGGAAATGGTTCTGACCAGCCATACTCTGTGCAGTTACGAGAGATCTCCCCCAACTCTGCAAACACACCACCAGGTATGGGAGCTATTATGACAGCATTCTTTATCTAAGTTGTCAATACATGCAGTTTGGTACATGTCATATTGCATTTGAATCAAACTGAACTGAATTAATTCAAATTGAAGAGCATTATACACTTTATACAGTGTGTAAGTGAAAGCTTAACATTTTTTAGTTCACTATAAACTAAGTGAATTAACTTTCTCAAACTAACTGAAGGCAAATTCCACTCAAAACTACAGGCTGAATTTGTGAACACTGCAATTATTAAAAAGCTCTTCTGGTCATACAAGAAACCTAACAAAAAAGAAAATGCCACGTCAATAATATTCCCTTCCAGAATGCTTATAATCTAAGCAAGAACTGCAATGAAAGATGGGACACCAGTCTGACTTAAACACATGACAATATTTCAAAAGCACATTATGTAGCTTTAAACCTTTTTTTAAGGTACTAACTTTTTGAGCTTTTTGATCATCTACTTAATTCAGTACTTCAGAGCATGTGCTAAAAAAAGACCAACATGCTCCTAGAAGTCATCCACACTAATTACTCTGAAGTTTTTGATCTGGGGGTTGATTTTTAATCAAAGCGCTTTTCCCCATCACTGGATTAATAGGTAGAGCAATTAATATTTCAATGTTCTCTTCAATAGTAATGTTCCCTCACGTGTTTTAAATATAACAGCAGCCCAACAACACCCAGTTATATTTACAGCTTGCATCAGTGATGACTCTTCTGTTGGCAGTTACAAAACAAAAGTCATTTTTTCTGCTTTTCCAAAGTTAGTTTTCAAGTTTCTGACAAAAACCACAAATTTCTGCTGCTTTAACTACAACGCAGGGGTGCCTAGGTACTCACCATTATCCTGGGCAATTACCACGAAGAGCTCGGGGCATTTGACTGACACGACATCACCCACTTTTGCTGCCTGCCAACATGTCAGGTTGTCCCACATCCAAGGGCAGCCTGCACCCACATCTGCAGGAGTCAAAGATCGCAGAGTTACTCTCATTTATGCATACATACACACACAAACACACACACACACACACACACACACACACACACACACGCACACACGTATACACACACGCACAAACACACACACACACATTCACACACATCGTGAGAATATATATAAGAGCATGTGTGCTATGTGGTCCTCTCACATTCTGATATCCTAATTACAAATGGGCAAGACAAATTATAGCGATTGTGCACACTTACAATGTATGTATAACTGTACCACCCAGCTAGATCGGAAGACAAAAACGCATAAGTACATCCCACTGCCAACACGAGGCACGGTGAGGCAGCCTTTAGCTGTTATGCGGTCCGTCTATGGAACCTCCTTCCACTTGATATCAAAGATTCTCCCACTATCACCATCTTCCACTAATCCACTCTGCACCTGTTTACCATTACCTTATGTTTCATCATTCCATATTTTCTTTTTGCTAATTAATGATTAATTTATTTATATTTAAAATTTTTTAAACCTTTATTAACTTCTATTAACTGCTTTAAACCTTTATTAACTACTTGTTAATTTTGGGTTTTATCTTCTGCATCTGAATTGGTTTTAATTGCATTGCCTCTAAGTCTGTTTTGACTTATTTTTACGTGTCTTTTTCATGTTAAGCACATTAAGTTGCCATCTTGTGTATGCAATGGGCTTTATAAATAAACTGCCTTGCCTTACACATGCACACACACGCACACGGACACACACAGACACAGATCCTTGTCTTGCCTTACACACACACACACACACACGCACACGGACACACACAGGCACAGACCTACAGTATACACAAAAAATCTTCAATTGTCACACTCCACTGAAGATGACTTGACCTGCTGATCAATACCTGATCTCAGATCTGTCTATTGCATCCAGAATATTGTCAAAGCTTATTCTGGTGACAGAATTGGATTTCACTTTCCCCTTTAGTTCACGGCACATTTAAGGCTCCCTGGCCAGTCAGCCACTTTGGCTCAAGATCGCTACGGATGGCAGACAGGAGCCAGACGCTGGCGCCATTTTTTCAAGGGTCTTTTGGCGGTCGAGAGACCATCTTATTGCCCCCTCACAGAATACATTCAGCGTTTAGTTTACAATACCACCCCCCTCCTTCCCCCAGCGCACATTTAAGCAGCCGTCTGCCATGTTATTGCAGCGTGTTTGCTGTGTTAGTCTTAACTGCAGCCTCTGCAGCCCGAGGCCAGAAACACACAGAATATCGTGCTGTGCTTGACGCAGACTGATTAACCGAGTTCTGGAGATTAAATTCTTGTCTAACCGTGGTCATGGTAGTGTGATGGTGTACTATCTGTGTGTGTGTGTGTGTGTGTGTGTGTGTGTGTGTGCGTGCGTGCCTGCTTGTTCACATGGCAGCTCACATGTCCTGAAATGGGGCCTCATTACCACACACCATTCTCCTTACTTACACTGAATCAATGGGTAAACTGCTAAATTGGGCTGAGGTTCCACAGCAAAGCTGGTCATGCAAAAAAAATGAAATGAGGAAGAGAATGACAGCAAAAAAAAAAAAGCGTGGCAGCACTGGTCCCCATCACACACATAGCAGCAGTCAGAGAAGCATCACACCATAATCCTGTTAGCCACGAGGGCAAGGCTAAGATGGCCGCTCAATACTTAATTACAGCTGGAGTAATCACAGTTCTACTTCATCGACTAACATGCACAGTGCACCTCGACAATTAAAGGCCCTGGCTGGTTGAAGCGGGAAGTGGAGCGAGAAATCCTCAGCCGCAATACGCGCGAGCTGCCCGCGGTCTGGGTTGGGGGGTAGGGGGCGGTTGGGGGAGGAACTGCAGCCATGACATGTGGTTGGTTGTGCTCTCTGACACTCTGACTCGTTCTCGCCTCACCCTCATTCTTTTCCTCTGTTCCTATTTCACACTCAATTCTCTTTTTTTCTGTCCCTCAGTCAGTCAGTCCGTCTGTCTGTCTATCTCTCTCTCTCTCTCCTACGGCAAGTGAGTTCTTAATGAATGCATGGTGCGATCATGCAGAATAGGTAGATGGGTAGATTGTTCATGTCTGTGTGGTAAGAGACCAGCCTCCCCCTGAGCTCTAATCTGTTTTTGTTCTGTCTGGCAGGCCGGACACAAAGCCAATTACTTTTTAAAGGGCAAATGAGCCCAGCCACACAACACTAGGCAGCCAGGGGCAGCAGACTAGAGGGGGAGAGGAGAGGAGATGAGAGGAGAGAGGAAGGGAGGAGAAGAGAGGACAAGAGAAGAGAAGGAAGGAGGTAGAGAAAAGTGGAAGGAGAGGAAAAGAGATGCAAAGAGGTGAGGAGAGAAGAGGACAAGAGAGGACAGATTGAGGTGAGAGGTGAAGAGGGGAGAGAGGGAAGCTGTATGAATATTGCACAAGCTGGACAGGCCATCGCATGCCTCTTCACAGGAAAGCCACACACAGCGCAGTGAAGTCTGCCAGCTGGGCAGCAGTACAGGATTTAAATGCTGGTGCATGGGGAGGATGGTCACTGGGCATACCAAGCCTTTTCATCTTTGCTTGTGAATGTTATTCACTGAATGCTTAAGCTAACATTAGCTTTAAAAAACAACCAGGCAGAAAATATGATCATTAGCAGAACATTAGGGCAAAGTAATCCAATCCATTGAGATCGACTTCACTCATGCGGACTTTACAGAGATGAATGTTCTGCCTGTCTCTTTTGGGTTGTTGTCTTTCTGCATAGAGTCTGTAGAGAGATAGTATATGTCTGGTGTTCTTTTAGAGTAGAAACAAAACTGTCATGTCTGACGTGAGCTTTCTGTAGTCATCTGTTTTGCTTGGTGTCTCTTGGGAAACCTGCTGAGTCTGATGTCAGCGTTTGTTGAGCCAAATGCAGACGACCTGAATGACCTCCTGGCTGGAGCATGGGAGGCGAAAGTATACCCTTATTTAGGTAATAGTTTAATTTGCCACTACAGTTTCTCACTTAATCAAAATGGAGGACCACTTGGCCCAGGCCCTCATTATAAAGGACCTCTCCCCCATATCCTCTCTATCTCTTTAGGCACCTCTCTGCGCTGGTAACAGGGCGACCCCGGCTGGCTAGCTGATGTTTCCCATCATGCTCCTCTCAGACATATGTTTTTTTTTGTATTGTGGTGAAATTGTATGAGGAATTGCCCTCATTCTACGAGGCTTCAAGCCATTTTTAAACAACTTCTTTTATTATTTTCATTTTATGCTTTTCTTCAGTGTCAACTCTTCAGTTCAACCAGAATTCAGAATTCAACCCTCCCCTTTCCCTCTCTCTCTCTCTTGCAAAGATGCTTTATTTCTTGCCCAATGATTTCCTGTCCCTTCCTGTCTCTGTACAGCTCTGGTTTGCAGAGAGGGAATGGCTGGGGATCAATAGAGCTGGAGGTGGAGACATAAGGACCCTTTGCTTAGGGGGTCAAAATGGCTCTGATGCTTTCTGAGAATAATTAATACGTTCGGCCAACTGGTGAGTGTCTGGGCTGGCTCTAAATAGCATTAGTCTCTTGTGTAACCTGGAGGTTCTTTCAAAGCATTACATTCCATGCTACGTAGCATGCATTAGGGAGTTTGAACTGATTAAATCATTTGAATATGAAATACATATCTGCCATTTCACTCCAAAAATGATACACTACAGGCATAGACAGGCACACAGGCAGACAGTCACACACACACACACACACATTACATGACCCACACTCTCACACATGACACACACACACACACACACACACACACACACACACACACACATACAGAGATAATGGATGCCAGCCTTCACGTAGGAGAGAATAATGCATGTTGGGATGGTGAAGTGCAGGAGATGCATGAACTTGACCTTTCAAAAGCATATTTTGAGTAATGGGCTGGAAGAACATCTCCGTCAGGCACAGAAGTGGTCTAAGCGATGCAGTGTGACCCTGGGGCTGGCCTGCTCAGTGAATCAGATCCATCTAGAGGACGGAGGGAGGGAAGGAGGACGGGGCACGATTTGGGTCTGTTTTCCCAAACAAGCCCAGTATGAGTCCTCATTCCAGTCGCATGTGTATTAAAACGAGAAAGAGAAAACAACTGCTCACTCCTCTGCCTCGAGAAAATAATTGTTTCCAGGTGCTCTCCAGTGCTCTCTTTCTTCTTTGCGGTTCCTGCTGTTGTACGCACTGCAGAAGAACGGCGCCATAAACAAATGCAGGGGGGCGTGGGAAATGTGCTGTTTGGGCAGAAAGATATTGATTATGTGGGCCTCGCTTTGCAGTTGTGATTGCGTGGCTCTCACAAATAAGAAACAAGACAAGCACAAATGCATGTGAACAAACACAAATACATGTGAAAGAACGCAAGTGCACATGACTGTGGCTGCTACCATTGCACAAATGGGAGTGAGGGTTTAATCACGGCAAATGACTGCAAACCATACAGCCTATTGGAGTTCTGAAATGTGGCAAGCATTCTGATTGCGTGTCTGACACGGGGTATTGACACTGTGATGTGAGGAAACAAATTCCACAGCGTACGCCCGGAGAAAATAAATGTTATTGACATTTTCATGATGCAATCCTAAGCAAATTCTCATGTGATGCTTTGATTTTGTGTGTTGAGGGAAATGAAGGAAGAGAGACACACACACACACACACACACACATACACACACACACACACACACACATGCCCACTCACACAGAACATATACACGCATAAATACTCACACATTAACACAATATATATATATGCGTGTGCGCACAGACAGACAGACAGACACACGCACACCCACACACATCAACAATATTCATTCATGCACAAATCAACATACACATATGCTTAAAAGCACTCTCTGTCTCTCTCTCTCTCTCTCACACACACACACACACACACACACACACACACAACCAAGCACATCTATCTCATCCCCATGTGTATGCAAAGAGCACCCACTCACCATATTCATAGTCCTGGGCCCCATGTAATGCAATCTTCTCCATGCATTTCTCCTCCTCGCGTTTGATGACGCAGCTGGAGAACTCCTGACTACTGGAGCGCATGGGCAGCACCTGTTCAGGACACAGGGGACAAGGAGAGACAGTCTTCCTCAGACACCTCCGAGGCAGAAAGGACAGACACACACACACACACACACACTCTAAAGCATCCTGGCATCCACACAGATTTCCCACAATATACACACAAACACTACGCTATCACTTTCCAGGAACAACCAGACATACACGGGAGAAAACAACAAACACACACACACACACACACACACACACACACACACACACACTCTCAAGGAATCCACGTACTGAAAAAAAAAGTGATAAGAATCTGCCTACGAAAATTCACAAACAGAATCTGCCACACAAATAATTAAGATGTATAATAGCTCTTGAAGCAAATTAAAAGGTGAAGATGCCAAGAATTTTCTCGAAACTTGGACACTGCCCCTGTGACATGCCAGAGAGGCAGCGTTTTTCAAGGATATTATCAAAGGGTGCAAAAAATTTCCTAGTTTTCTGTCTTGCTAGCTTTTCCCATGATCACTGCAGAGATGCTGATCTGATCAGAGACAGGCTGGCAGTCTGGAAGCGTCTGATATGATTCAAGTGCTTCATGACAAGCATACACACACTGAGAGAGAGACATTGTGGTGTGGAATTCTGTGAGGAGCTGGTGCAGACAGGTTTGGCTGTACTCCTGAGATACCCCGGACAGAGAAAAAGTACCCGTAGCCAGGCTCATTTCCTTCATGGGAGATATGCTCCCTCGTTCTCCACCGCCAGTATCCGACTGGTGCACTGAGGGCCAGTTCATAGTTAACACAAACATACACACACGTGAACGTAAGGAAACGATGATGCACAAAGTGTGAAGCAAAATTATTTCTAAATAATGTGCACTCCGCCTGCACTGCAAGTATGCGCAGGAGTTTGCGTCCGTAGTGAAGTTTGCGTACCTGCGTAGACTATGAAGCACGTCTTACTCTCAATGCATGTTGTCTTTACATGCAAACCACCATTTCAGTATTGGCTCCATTAATCAGACAGATCCAACACCCTTGAGTGCAAATCAGCTTCATTTCCCTGTAACTGCTGGCATGAGTCTACGTGTGGTCTAAGAGCAGGTCTGATTCTGAAAGCATACGAAGCCCTTTGAAATAATGTCTTAATTTATTCATGGCTCAGGATGTGTAAATTGAAGTGAGTTGGGACCGACTTGAAGTGAATTCAGTGCTCTCATGTGGGGCTATGTCATTAAGAAAGGCAGCCATCCAACTTGGCTACATGATCTACATTGTGACTGATAAAGACTAGACATGCTTTAATCAGACTCCCATTAAGTCCATTTTAAACGCCGTGGCCCAGTCAAGATGCATTTCTATTAACTGGTCATGCCAGATGAGTGTCCTGGATTCAAGCCAACCATACCAGAGAGCCCTGCCACCCTGCTTTCTGCTTTGCGCACTGGCATTCCCATTCGACGATTCGCTTCACTGGTGTCAAAACATAACATGGGCAAAAATCTGGCAAAAGGCCTATGGTGGTCCGTGGCTCTTGCTTTCTCTCTCATCTTCCTTGTAGTTGAGGAATAATTATGGGGGCTGGGTGATGGAATGGATGAAGCTGTGGTGTGTGGCCCACTCACATCCTGACATCCTAATTACATACGGGCCAGATAAACTAGCTACAGTGAACACACACACACACACACACACCACAGGGTGGGTGCTGCAGCACCCCTGACTTTTAGGGCAGTAGCCTGTTAAAGCAAGTAGGCTAAATCTATTTTCAAAGCTTTCATTTTTCACAGCTGTGACAACAGCATAGAAGGAGACAAATGATCCACCAAGATTTATCTTTTTTGATATCCATTTTCCTGTGACGCCGTCAGAATTCTTCCACATGTTAAAAGTACATAGCACATTTAATCACGGGTGAAGTGATTATGCATTATTGTTGTGAGGTTGTGGTATGGGTGTAGCCTATCTGGTCTTAGGATGGAGGTAAAGATACTAAATGAAATCCATTGTTGCAACTTGTAACGTACTTGCCTGAGACTAAGTGGGTTAAAATCTGTTCCAAAGATCGCCCACATTTAGGCAAGGGAAATATCTCTCAGGTATAAACAGATAGTTCGGTTTGGCTTGTTTGTTTATGATAACAAGACAAGCTGCCTGATATTTTCTCAGCACCCCAAACTCTGAGTGACTTCCAGCATCCCTGCGCAAACACACACACACACACACACACACACACACACATACACACACTCACAGCAGCCCAATCATCGGCAAACACTCTGACAGACAATCCAGCCCACACCAATTCTCCTTTTTGATTACAGCAATGTTCTCTGTCAAGAAAGACCGTAAAGTGTGATGTTTTTTCCCTTGAACAACTTCTTGTTGTGTCAGCAGCTTGTTGTATGTACCATTACATAGCTCTTAAAAGAGAAATCCTATGTGAATCCATCCATAGCCCTGTTGTTTGAGATCACAGAACCAGTAAATCTGATACAACATATACTAAGTAGCAGACCAGCAGCTAATGTTAACTGAATGGGGCATGGGAAAATGAAACTGAAAGTGACTTTCTGTTAGTTTGGTTAGTATTAACTGACGATTCGCCATTTGGTCTATGTTGTATCAAAATTTCTTGTTCTTTCCAACCGACTACACTCAGTGACCTTGAACAACAGGGCTATAAATTGATTCACACTGTATTCCTCCTTTAAAGTGCTGAGTGCTGAGTTTGTGTCAAAATGTTAAGAAAGCATTATATATTGGTAGTCACTTTTCGATAGCTAAACCATATTCCAGAGAAATCCAAAGGAATGTTGTGGTGACTCTGGAGTCCTTAATTTCCTGAATCTGCCCAGAACCAACTTTTCCCACAAAAGCTCTGAGAGTTTTGTGAGTTTCACAAGAACTGTCTGTGTCAAGATCAAAATACCCTATTTTTGTTTCCTAACATTGGTGACTTTTTTTCATGTATTTTTAGAAATCTTCTAACAAGATAATGTGAGCTGGAAAACAAACCGTGACCCTTGTAAGCATTCTTTGATTTCAGGCACCCTATCTGATTCTTTGCTTGTTTCTCCTGGCAAGAATCCCCCCTAGAAACAGCACGCTCTCTCCTAACTCACCCTCCTTTTCTCTGATCTTTAGATTTTTCCCTGATTAATAACAATGTTTTGGATTTCCATCATAATGAGAAATTACTGTGTACTAGTAATCTGGCTTGCCCACAATGCAAGAAATACACACACACACACACACACACACACACACACACACACACACACACACACACAACCATGAGTTATGTCATATCCACTAATGTAGAGTTTACAAACACACATTCCTGAAGAGTCAACACTGTGTGTGTGTGTATGTGTGTGTGTGTGTTTGTGTTGTAATTGCCGTGGTGAACCACACAGATCGCTCCACTGCTGCCCTGGTGCTGTGCTGTGCTGTGCTGCCTTGGCCAGCTGTGCTCTGACACGACCACTCTGACTCACCCAGCTGACAGACGCCCCGCTAGAGTCGACAGCCGACAGCTGTGTGTGTGTGTTTATGTGTGTGTATGTGTTTACGTGTGTGTGTGTGTATGTGTGTGTATGCTCCTTGCTTGCTTCACCCAGCAACTTATCTCTCCCAGCCACTGCTGAGTGTAGCTCACTCCATGGAGCCAGCTGTGCAGACAGAGAGAAGACCAAGCTCCTCAGTCTCAAGACATGAGTCTTCTCACATCCCC